>SKCR01032109.1:0-116772 GCA_019454045.1 Zanthoxylum bungeanum | reverse complement strand
TACACTTTTGTATTTAGAAACACGGGTGTTATTTATATAAAAATGATGCAGAAATTTGCATAGCTGTTGCAAATAACGGTCTTTATATTTTGAATATAAATGAATCTCCTAAAATGACAAACAAAAGGCTCAAAGGAGTAATCTAAAAGATGAAGCTTATATGTGGCATTGTCGTCTAGGACACATAACAAGACTCGCATATCCACACTTTCGAAGAGTGGGTACTTGGACGAATTTGATCTCAATTCATATGACGTGTATTCCATAACTTAGACAAATATATTTAAAGTCAGAGCCTCGCCCTTTCTTTAATTCCTTCGTGTATTCCATATCCAAATGGTAGTCACTTTGGTATATGTTGTTAGACATTATGTCCCATAGCGTCACTGTTTGTAAATGATATTGTATTATTGTACAAAATTAACTATGTGATAATGAAATTGCCTTTTGCCGTTTTGTAATTTTATTTACTTTGATATATAAATGGCAAAAGTCCATATGATTAGTACTGGATTGAGATGATATGAGACAGTATCAATCCATAAAGGTTTAATCATTAAATATCCCTAGCCGTAGTATTATCGAGACTGGACATCGATAATGCGGAATAGGCTAGTATTGCGCTTGTGCACGTTGTGAGGGCACAACGGCATAGTTCTCATATATTTAAGTATTGGATACTTATGCAAGTGCGATAGGAGGTTGTGTTTTACCGATGGTACGGAAAACAGCTTCGCTCTGGATAGACCCCGCGGAATCCCATTGGTAGTATGTCTATGTGTCTATGGGAGGCCGCATCAGGGTAGGTGTATATGGTCTTAACCTGAGACTTACATCGCTAGTACTTGCGACAATCGGTAAACTTTGGTTTTGGTGGTTGGGGACCTTAACCGGTTCTGTGTACACCTCTTCTGGGTTTATCGAGAAGCGTAGTGTACTGGATGTGATGTCAAGATGGAAGTATCGCTTCAGACATATGGAGACGATGATCACGCAGGGCACAGAACTAGTACTCTATAAAAGGTTGCAACCGTCGGGACAATATGACCAGGTCAGGATTGTCCGATTTAAAGAGACTAGTTGCTTGATGTCCGATATATGTTTCGTACGGGGCAGACACATCTCCAGCCCTAGGCCTAGCATGTGATCATCCGATACTGGATCGATGTACGCAATACTACGGTACCTACGCCTGATACAGATCTTATATTCCTATAAGAATATTTCTGGAGAATTGGGTAGGCATGGCGCTTTGCTAGAAGCCAACCTTGTCTTGTAAATCGGTAAAGACGTAGTACGAGGTACGTACGTGTTCGGATTATCCGACGACCGTATTTACTGCCAAAATATCCGGAGATCTCTTGGGTCGCTTCCTGAAGATTCACCTATGATATTTGATTCGAACTTAATTAATCTTGGATTAATTGCGGAGAAACTTTATCTCAGATAAAGTGCCTTATTCAGAGAGAGGAACGATTAATTTGGAATTAATCGATAAAATTATTATATTCGATATAATAATCGAAATTCGATTTCGACGCGAAATTAAAATTAGATTTTAATTCGGGCATACGAGTTAATTTAGAATTAATTCGTAAGCGACGTAAATAATAATTTCGCTAGGAGCGATTATTTATTTAAATCCGATTTAATTAACGTCGCGACGCTAGCTCGGTATTTCGGAAATATCGAACCCGAACGCGTGAGTGGACGTGGGCCCACTTTCATTGGGAAACGTGTGGGGCCCACATGACACTTGTCATTATATGCATATTTATTGATAAGGCATTGCATGTTAATAGTGTACAAAACACTCTAAGGCATTGCATGGTGATAGTGTGCATTTCACTCAAAGGCTTTGCATGGAGTTTGAGTGTTTGACACTCTAAGCCATTGCATGGTTTATGTCATAGATTTATTATTAATTTAATAAATTATAACATAAATATAAATTGATTTTTGGTAATACAAAAATTAATTAATCAAGACATTACACAAAACTCTCTCTTCTCTCTCAAATTGCCGTGAACTCCATTGACAAGGGCAAGGAAGATTTGATCTTCCATTTCTCCATTTTTGCTAGCACAAGCAAGGGATCAAAAGAGGTGATAGGGAAACCATCAAAGAGCTTGGAATACAATAGCTTGGAGCTTCAAGTCTTCTTCCTCCTCTTGGCCGAATCCTCCACCACTTGGAGCTTCTACCATTTGATCATCTACTTCATCACAAGGCATTGTAAGTATGATTCCGCCATATTTCATGTTCATATATATTCTTTATAGTATTTCACATGCTTAATCTTTGTTTGGGACATATTATAGAAACCAACATATGTCAATTATCCTTTTCAATATTTTAGGAACCTTAGGCCAAGCCTTGGGTTTTTAGAATATCGAAACGATGTGCACCTCGTGCTACATCCCCAATTGCAAACTTTGACTTTATCTCCTCTAGAATAGTCAATTAATTCTTCAAGAATTATAAATTGCAATTTTAATACTTCTTAAATAAAAAAATTAGATTTATGACAAGTATATTAAATTAAGCATTAAAGTCATCATCACATGAATCTTCCAAAGATTTTATGCTCTACTTATATTGCTTAATTTTGGGCTTAAGGTATAATAAGTTATTTTATCAATAAAGTAACCTATTATTTATTCCCAATTTGAAAATTAAATCATTTAAAATATTTTAATCCCAGATTATATTTTAAATATCCAACTTTTCAATTTCTTATCTTGATTACAATAGTCCAACTATTTAACCAACGATTAGTGGTACTATATATATTATAATGATTATAATAGTCCAACTATATAATCAAATATAATCCAAATTAATTAACCTCAATTACATTGATTACTATAATCCAATTATAAAATCAACTGTAAACTGAAATTAATTAATTCAAATATATTGATTAATATAATCCAATTATATATAATCAAGTATAATACAGTCCAACTGTTTATTAAAACAACAATTTAAATATTAGTCTAACTAACATTGAATCTAATGACGAAATAATTTAAATGAGCGCGTTAGCGAGTATTCGAACGAATGTTGCAAATTCAATACTTGCCTCCCACTATTTTTTGTCGAGCCTCTAACCCTCTGTGGAGTACTCGGGAAACCGCGTTTCCTAGTGGGCTAGGATCCCGTTAAATAACACACAACCTTGACTTTGGCCAATAAAAGCTGTATGCTATTTAACTAGGTAGATCTCTATGATCAATTGGATCTCATCCAATTCCTAGATCCGGTTAGGTGGACATCCAAGTCCGAAACATATGTATAATGTCAATGTATCCATTACATTTTCCTAACCCTATCCTCTGAATCATCTAGGCCTTGGCTTTGGCCAAAAACAAACCTAATGATTCCAGTTAAGCGGGACCCATTGACGAGGAAAGTTTCGTAATCAATGTCATTGGACAAAAAGTGATCTTGACTTTGGCCAATAAAAATCACGATTTGGACAAGACACCGATATGCAACAAAACTCTCATGATTCAAGTACATCCTTGATTGACAAAGGTCTTGACTTTGGTCAATAAAAACCAATGCCAACTTCGGATCTTGAACAAGAATCATTCAATGGAAGGATATTTGCTTATATAAAACGAGGGTTTTTCGCGTGCAAATTGGCTACCAATTTAATTATCTTTGTTAAGGTCTCATCATCATACACCCTTAAACATGCATTCTAAATACATAATAAATCGAGTATGAAATAAATAATAATGATATGCGGATGGATACTTACACATTGATCCTAGATCAAATCTCTCCCTTTCTCACTCAAGCTAGCACTTGTACTACTTCTACCCGTTACACTACACTTCTAAAGAAACCTCTATACATAGAGGGGAATAGGTGAGAAGAGAATACAATGAAATAGGAGATAAGGCTGGACACGCAGGTCCAATTTAATAAATCAAATTTATTACAATTTCCAAAATCGCCTCACCCCCGACTAATATCCATCCGATATACATTATTCAAACATCACAACCATGTATTCATACAAGCATGTTATCAATCAATCAATCAAATTAATTAATCTTGATTATTAGTGATCATCCAATGTTCAAACAAATATTTGATTTTGTTCGAGTCAAACTCGTATTGCGAACACGTACTCAAAGTACGATTTTTACGAATAAATTAAATTACATAATTAAATCCAATTTAATACGTATTTAATTCTAATTCATTATTTAATTCTAAATTAAATATTACACTTTTATTAACGAACCTTTACGACTTAAATTCCAAATTTAATCGCAACGGGTCTCAAAGCCCGATTAACATCTAATGTTTATTTAATTAAAGTCCAATGGGCTTTTAATTAATTTCTATAAGGCGTGGACTTTTGGTCAACTCGGGTCAAACCGAACAACCAAAATCCAATCCGGGAGTTACCCCATAAGCCTTTAAATTAATTTTGGCCCATTAGGCCCAATTAAATAATTAAGGTCCATTAAGTCATAATTGGACCTTTTGGATTCGGTTTTGGGCCTAATTGGATCCAACCAATTTTGCCTAAACCCAACTTTGTTACAACAAAGCCCAAAAGCCCAATTACAACCTAACAAGCCCAATTTCCAAAATCAAGCCCAAATTAATTAACTTATAAAATTCCAAATTTCACAATTAATTAACCTAAGTGTAATTACATAATCAATTACCCAATTAACATTTCTAAAACATCAATTAGCCTAATTAATCATGCACTTTAACAACCAAATGATGTCCAACACAATTCAATTAAAATCAAACCCAATTAACATGCTATCAAGTCTCGGCAATTAGGGGTTTTTCAATTCGATTCGGTTTCAATCCAATTGAGTCCACAATCTTAATTTCCCAATCAATTCAATCATCCAATGAATTAAAACAAAAAATCACAAAGAATTTCATGTTCATAAGATTCGGCCAAGCCACTTTAAAAGGGAAAAAATGTTCTAAAATCAATTCAATCCAATTGAACTTCAAAACAACATTAACCAATTGTTTTAAGTCATCCAATGATCAAACAAAACAAAATTACCAAGACATTAGGGTTATGCAATTTTCGGCCAAGCCTTCAATTTGGGGAAAATTGAATCCAATCCAATTTCACGAAATTGATCACACACAATCTCAATTAAACATGTTCTAAGCATACTTAAACATCCAATTCAATTAAAACATGCTCAAACACATTTTACCCAATTTCAAGTTTTGACCAAAAATAAGCAAATTGGGGAAAATCAATCCAATCAATTTTTTATCAAATTGATTACATATAACTCAAATTCAATCAAATATAAGCATTCTTAAAGAATCAATTTGTCAGAATCAAGCTAAAATCAAAAAGCCCCAAATTTGCTCAAGAACCCTAATTCGGTTTTCATGCATCAAAAGCTCTGATACCATTGTAGGAGTTAAATCAAGTCCCAAGATCAATAAATCAAGCATAAAAACCGAGTATGAACACATCAAAGGAGTAAGGCGGAAACATAACTTACATTGAACGGTTTTGATGAAATGAAGAACAAGAAGCGTTTTTGCTTCCTCCAAGCTCACGGCAACAGCTCTCCAAGGCAGTGGGCTGCTCGGTTTGGACTGGTTCGGCTTCCTCCATGTTCGGCCATTGAAGACTCCATTGAAGCTCCAAGCTTCAAGCTTCCATGCTCAAAGAATCACTTCCCTATCACCTATGTATCACTCAGGGTGTGCTAGCACTAAGTCTTCTTCAATTTGCTTCTCAAAAATTCGGTGAAACCAAATAAAAATCAAGAAGAAAATCGGCTTGAAGCCGTGAAGAAGATGAGAAGAAAATGAGAGGAAAAGAGAAACCGTATGCCTTGCATGTTGGAGAGAGAGAGGACCGAATAATGAATGTAAAAAGGGAAAAGAAAAAGTAATATATATTATTCATTTATTTTCAAAAAATAAATAAAACATATATATATATATTCCAAACCTTTTCATATTCCATCTCCTTTACTTTTTACTTTAAGTCACATCACATCACTTTAATAAAGTGACATGTTGTCAAGTCACATCACTCAAAGTGACAATTGATTTGACGCATGATGTGACAAACGATATGACGCTTGATGTGACTCGCGTGCCGCGCTCGAATTCGAAATGCGAATGCGCTCGCAATCACTCTCGGGCTCGGGTTCACTAATTCCAAATTAACGAATTTTCCGTCGCGTCGTAATTAAGTGATTACGCCTAGCGAATTCACTATTCACGTCGCTAACGAATTAATTCTAAATTAATTCGTTCGCCCGAATTAAAATCTAATTTTAATTCCGCGTCAAAATCCAATTTCGATTAATATATCGAATATATTAATTTATCGATTAATTCCAAATTAATCGTTCTCTCTCTTTAATTAATATTTTATCCCAGATAAAATATCTCCGCAAATAATCCCAGATTAATTTTCTCTCTCATCGAATTAATCCCAGATTAATTCTATCTCTCTCTTCTAATTAATCCCAGATTAATCAAAGTGCGAGTCATACGTCATCGGTGAATCTTCAGGAAGCGACCCATGAGATCTCCGGATATGTTGGCAGTAAATACGATCGTCGGACTGTCCGAACACGTAAGTACCTCGTACTACGTTTATATCGATTTACAAGACAAGGTTGGCTTCTAGCAAAGCGCCATGCCTACCCAATTCTCCAGAAATATTCTTACAGGAATATATAGATCTGTATCAAGCGTAGTATACCGTAGTATTGTGCATATCGGCCCAGTATCGGATAATCACGTGCTAGGGCTGGGGCTGGATAAGTGTCTACCCCGTCCGAAGCACATATCGGATGTCTGGTAACATAGTCTCTATAATCGGATATACATGACCTGGTCACAATATCCCGATTGGTTGCGCAACACTCAAGAGCACTAGTACCGTATCCTGCGTGACATCAACTCCAATATGACTGAAGTGACACTTCCGTCTTGACATCACACCCAATACTCTACGACTCTCTGATAAACCCAGAAGTGGTGTACTCAGAACTTGTTAAAAGTCCCCTACCATCAAAACCAAAGTTTATCGATTATCGTAAGTATTAGCGATGCAAGTCTCAGGTTAAGACTATACACACCTACCTTGATTTCGGCCTCACATAGACACATAGTCATAATACCAATGGGATTCCGAGGGGTCTATCCAGAGCGAAGCTGTTTCCCGTACCATCGGTGAAACACGACCTCCTATCGCACTTGCATAAGTATCCAATACTTATATATATGAGAACTATGCCGTTGTGCCCTCACAACATGCACAAGTGCAATACTAGCCTATTCCGTATTATCGATGTCCTGTCTCGATAATACTACGGCTAAGGATATTTAATGATTAATCCTTCGTGGACTGATATTGTCTCATATCATCTCAATCCAGGAACTAATCATATGGACCTCTCTTCATTTATATATCTATGGTGATCTAATCACTAATGATGAGAGTGCAATTTCCTTGTCATATAGTTAATTTGCTACAACAACACAATGATCTGTGCAAATAGTGACGCTATGGGTCATTTTGTCCAACAGAGGCCTAGCTCAGTCACTTCAAGTTCTCATTCTCCATAGTAAAAGACAGCATCCTTAGTTCTCTAAGATACTAACAGATGTTCTTAACATCAATCCAGTGACTATCACTTGGATTGGCCTGTTTGTGACTTCATATGCTCAAAGCGTATGAGACACCAGGTAACGTACATTTTTCAATGTACGATTTCTCTGAGAGTTTTCTCGAAAGCCAAGCTTTCACCGATTGTTTTATGGGAATATCATTTCCAAAAAATGACATATTATCATTATTTATAGGACAGCCACTGTCAGTGTACTCCCACTAACCTCCTTATATACACAAGAATCATTTCGTTTTGAATTGAATCATACACTATTATGATTACATCAAAACGATAATTCCAAGAACCTATGCTTGCTTCAATCCAAACATGGATCGAATAACCCGCAAACCTTGTTTGCTAGTTTAGGTACGACAAAACCACCAGAATGTTGTAAACATCCTCCAAAAGGTTTCATTTTCAGGAAAGCGATTTTCCCGTAAAGATGACATATTTCATAAATGAAAAACACAGCTTTAGCAAGCATTATCCAAATGGATTTACCATGGCAACAGGTAAAAGGTTGAATCATGATCAACACAATGTTGATAACAATATCTTTCCGCTAAAAGCCTAGCTTTATATGTTGGTATGTTGCCATCCATGTACGTCTTCCTTGAAGACTTATAAAGTACCAATAGGCACAATGCCTTGCGGTACATCAACTAGTATCTAAACTTGTTGATATACATGGAATCCATTTCGGATTATATGGAACTTTGCCATAATAAGGGAGTCGATACCTTGTATCACTTCCTCATACGTAGTCAGTTGGTATACCTCAATAAGATATACATCTTTATAAGGTGAGATCAGAAACCCATAACCCAGTTGTTTTCTGACTCTCTCCGACATATGTGGTTCTTGTCTATTCGAAGATTATGGTAATAGTTTCATCCTTGATGAACTATTTGTGTTCCATAAGGAATCGGTGCCTTGAACAGTATTACTCCGATTTTCATCGAGTTTTACTATCCTCCCACTTACCACTGCATATAGGTATTCCTCTTAGGAAAACCGCATGGTGAGCAGCAATTACATTGTTCTCATTTGAGTTGTATAAGTAGAATACTTTGGTATCCCTAGGATAACCTACAATTGGCACTTATCCAATTTGGGTTTTAGTTTGGTATCATCCAAACGTATGCCTAGCATCCCAAATTTATAGGAATGAGAAACCCGGTTTCTTTCCCGTTAACATCTAATATGAAATCTGTCAAACAAAATTTTATGGAACCTTATTCTAAATAAGTTCTGCAATGTTTATGCTTATCTGTTGATGGAAATGGTAGCTCAGAGCGACTCATGATTAACATTATCATGTCCAACAAAATTCGGTTACTCGGTTCGGACACACCGTCAAATCGACGTGTTCCAAGGGGAGTCCTCATTTGAAAGAATACTATACTCTTTCAAGTATATTAGAAACTTATTGCTGAAGTATTTTCATTACGGTCTTACCGTGACGATTTAATACTTTAGCCGATATGTTTGTCTATTTCGTGTCGAAACTGTAAAAGTTTCTGATTTGTGTTTCAATAGAAACACATAACCATAACGCGATGCCACATCTGTAAAGGTCACAAAATATTCATATCCACATCTAGCCTAGCTAGACATGGGCCCACTTGCTTCACTATGAACTAGGGCTTACAGATCAATGGCATTTCCACTTTTAAGTTTCATCTTATCAAATCAGTTTGAGCTATTGTTTGTCATGTTATACATTGGGATTTTATTTATATTCAAAATATAAATTATGTCATTCACATCTAATGTGTTTATCTCAATATCATCTTTATATAATAAAACACTTTAGTGTTCTGGAATATAACGGTTCACTCGCAGCGGGTCAAACACTGATATAGAGATAATGTCTCTAGTCAAACTAGTTACATTATAACAGTTTCCAAATTTAGATACACACCCGAAGGTAGTTCCTAAATTTAGGTATCTACGGTTAAAACAACGACTTTCGTCCCTTTTCAATTCGCAGATAAATCTATACTGAAGTCAGTATCCTGTTTATAGGAGATTCTGAACATCAATTCATATTTTATGTACCACACTAAATATTTAAAATCTAATTTTAATACTAGTAGTGAACATAATTATGACAAACATATTTGAAGTTAGAGCCTTGCTCGTCTTCAATTCCTTCATGTCTGCTTTGTCCAAACGGGAGTAACGCTTGACCGGCGTAATCACACACGTATAACGCAAGCGCACGTATCGTTCAAGTAGTATAAAAATATTGATCCCACGAGGACTTAATTCCTACTGTTGTTATTAATTATTGAATCTATTTATTTACAGATATCTAATTGAGGGAAAAGAGAATGATTGCTGGATTGATTTGGTTGATTGTAGATTTGCTAAATAAATAAAAAGATAAAAAGACAAAAGAAATTACTAAGGAAAATAAAAGACTCAAAGATCTAGGGTTGTGAATCTTTCTAAAATCTTTAAAAAGATGAAGTGATTATTTTATGTTTGTGTAATAAATCAGATTACTAACCTGGAACACGGATTTATGTGAAAGCATTTGTCGAAGGTCAGACACAAATACCCAGTTTAATCCAATTGAATCATATGTCTATGTCAATTAAATTACGGGAATTCATTAAGTTTAAGTTCCAATTATGGTTACCCCCGTCCGACAGGTATATGTCTATCATGTAAGGAAATCTATAAAGGGCTATCTATCCTCAAAGAAGATCGTGGGCTATTAAGTCAAAGGTTGAAACCTAAAATCCCTATGTCTAGTTCATTTTAGATTCACCAGATCAATCTTATTGGTGATTAGACAACAAGAAGCATTAAGCTTAAGACTTAATAAGTAAACCTTTAAATTACTCAAACTATAAAATAACCTCTTATAAACCGGTGATATTAGATTTCATCACCACCTAGAAAACTAACTTAGTTATGACACATAATTAGGACAAATAAGAAAAAGACATAGAAAAGTAAATGCAGAAAATTAAATAAAATGCTAAGGTAAAAGGAATTAACTTATACTATTTACTATTTAGATATCTCCAATAAAATAATATATATACTTGTGATAATTTTAAATCAACCGTCCGGAATGGCGATATCCTGATTAAGTCAAAATCAAATATACCAGCCATAAGGCGGAACAGAAATATAAACTTAAACCAACCGTCCAGTATGGAGGTATCCTAATTAAGTCAGGTTTAACCAATTTAAATTGAATAACCAACTGACCAGTATGGCGGTATCCTCATTAAGTCAGGTTTTAAATAGTTTATATATTATATTTTAGGGAGATTAATCTAAATAGCAATAGTAAAAGAATTACCTTTTCACCTTAGTAGGAGAAGTTACCCTCGCATAGTAAAACGGTAAAAAGTAAAAATAAAATTACTATTACTATTTCAGAACTTAATTAAAATTAACTACAAAACTGAAATTAAAAGAAACTAAGAAGAAAACTCTCTATTTACATCAGAGGATTTCAAGAAAAAGGTACATTTGAAACTGAAAATTTGAGCCGAATTTATAGGCCCCGGTAGACCTTGGGCGTCGCGAAGCCAATGGCTTTGGCGTCGCTACGCGATGACGTGGCAGCCCCTGATTGGTTGCTCGGCATCTCACCGGACACGTGGCAGGGCGGCTGAAAAATTTCGGCTCGTTGAATTTTTGACACGTGGCAAGGCGGCTGGCTGATGTCGGCTCGTTGAATTTTTGACACGTGGCACGCGGCGCACGTTAGTGGATCGCTTGTGATGATGACACGTGGCACGGCGCACGTTAGCAAAGTCAAACTTCTCAAACTCTGACTTGTGGACCCGGCGCATGTTAGCAGCTCTTGGTGCACGTTAGGCGTCG
Source organism: Zanthoxylum bungeanum (assembly GCA_019454045.1). Taxonomy (NCBI): domain Eukaryota; kingdom Viridiplantae; phylum Streptophyta; class Magnoliopsida; order Sapindales; family Rutaceae; genus Zanthoxylum; species Zanthoxylum bungeanum. The sequence goes on along the minus strand of SKCR01032109.1, from coordinate 105,268 downwards.
CGACGCCAAGGGTTTGGACGTCGCGACGCGGCCAAAATTACTATTTTGCCCTTTTTGCCAATTTTCACTGTTTTGTTCCAAATCACCTCCAGAATGTCCTGAAACTTTATTTATCTACAAAATAACACAAAACACATCAAAATATTCACAAAACTCAAGAAACAATACAAAATATTAAGTTAAATGAGTGGGAAATAGTGATACATTTACCACTCATCACACCCCCAAACCTAACATTTTGCTAGTCCTCGAGCAAAATAAAATAACATAATAAAATTTAACTAAGCCATTTTCATAGGGATCACGGTTGCATTTAGCATATGCAACAAGCCTTTAAACCTCTAGGTGTCCCTAGTGGACGAGTTGTAGTCTCGTGATGGTTTACAGTAATGATACCCACAAACATTTTATAAAAGTAAAAAAAAAGTAAAACTAATGCACACAAAAGCAAAAAGACAAGAGAAAATAGAATAAAGAAGTTAGTGACTAATTAGGTGAAACTTCTACTCCAAGTTTACTAGTTGTTTTGTTTCATTTTAAATTACTGAATAAGTAAATTCTCCGATTATATTAACCATTCTTCATATACACAGCCAACAAAATATTAATCAACTCATTTTTGCCCACAACAGTCATAAGTGCAGTTGATAAGAGAGTAATATTTTTGTCCTAAAGTTTTATCAGAATTCACACCTTTTTGTAGTAATGGAATAAATTTTCTGATTTTTCTGATTTTTTCTTTGATTTTTTTTTTCTATTTTTTATTTATATACAATATCTTCCATCTATGTAGCGAGTGTTGGGTCGGTGGCTCCCAAACCAGTTGGCTTTAGGGCACCAGGTGTTAAGATACCCCTACGGACTTAATTACTCAGACTTCAGATATATATATATTTTTTCTGTTATCTTTTTGATCCATGTAGCGAGCTTTTGGCCAATGACTCCTAAACCAGTTGGTTTTAGGGCACTAGGTGTTAAAACACCCTTACATACTTAATTACTCGGATCTCAGATGTAAATTTTTTTTTTTTATTCCATCACTTTTTGAGATGATTCCTCCAAATGAACTAGAGCACTGAATATTACAAATTTTACAATTTTAGCTCATGTCCGTATGTTACTATGTATGTTGATAATATTTGCCAACTGAGCATATGAAGATCCATTTTAGTCAGTTTTATGGAGAATTTACAAATTAAATAATTCAAAAGGAAATAAACAAAAATTAACGTATTTCGAGAATAGGCTTGAAATACGTATCAGGAGTGAGAATTCCTTACACAACTATTTCTTACCAATTCACATTTTTAGTCAAATAAAAATGCAAAATATTTTTGTATTTTTCGAAAAATTTAGGACTAAAAATAAAAATAACACAAACTAAAAACAATGTAGATTTCCCGTTTTAGATTCCCCAGAGGGAGGGTGGAGCGAGGCTCTCTTAAGTACCCAAGCCTCCTAGGCTCTTATCGCTTGGTGTCAAGAATAAACAACGAGTCCTCCACATTAGTCTATCAAAATGAGCTACGGGTGAATAATTATCTAGGTGTCTTCACAGCTTTTCCTTATAGAAAGGTAGTGAGTGAAGGAAGACACCAAACCATCACATACTCCCTAAACAGTAAAAGAAGAGTTTAGAAGATAATACCTGGTTAGCTGAAATTCTACAAGAAATTAAAGGTTAAGATCCAGATTAACACGACGCATCTTACCACGATCGTCCTCGGACCAATTTATCTTCGAAAGGACATGGTCAACTTGTGGTTCATATGCTATGAGTTGGTCTATTAGATCCAGAGCAGTTCTGGCAGTAAAAAGTAGTTCTTTCAAAGGTTTTGACACGAACCCATTTCTCCTGGCATCATCAAGAAATACACAAAGAAAATAATAAAATCCATCAACGTTGTACAGTCCAATTGGTTTATGGTGTATGTTCAGGTTTGCCCAAGATAGCACGATAAAAATTTGCTCCAATGTGCCTAAGCCACCTGGCAAAGCAATAAAAGCATCAGAACGGTTAATCATTTCTACCAATCGTTCAGACATACCTGGCATGATAAGTTCCTCTCCGTTTGATGATCCAATAAGATTTGCCTCTGCCAAGGGTTTTGGGATGATTCCCAAAACATGACTGCCTCATTCATGTACAGCTTTTGAAACGATCCCCATAAGTCCAAGATTGCCCCCGCCATATATTAAGTGCAAATTCCTTGCAGCTAAAACTCGACCCAATTCATGTGTTGCTTCTACGTATTGTGGTTTAGTACCAACACTACTACCGTAAAACACACAGATGTTTTCAACTCATCTTCTCGAAGTGGCTTCCATTTTTATATGTATTTTTTTCTCAACTCTGGATGCCTTCAAAAGTGCAATGACGGGCTGAATTTATAGTACCTGAAAAGGGTGAGTAATAATAGAATTAGTATCTTCCAAAGGAAGCTTGTTAGCTAAACAACAAAATGAATCGTGAAAGGTCAAAAAGTCTGGATCCTGTCTATGAAAATAAAAATAATTATAACAGAAAAGCAAAACAAAGCAATAATTAAGGCAACGGAATTTTGTACGCAATACGCCACTCGCTTAGTATAAATTCATTATGATGCATCTCAAGATTTAATTCTTTACTCAGCCATCGCTAATGAATTAGCTCTCTTCTTTCTGATTGCCAAACACCATTCCTTATGTTCTAAAAATGCTCCGTTTGTGCTTTTCCCTACAAAAAATAACACACAAAATTAAAAACTCTACAACATGTATACATAAAATATGAAAACAAAAATTACAACAAATTGCATAGGTTGCCTCCCTGCTAGCGCTAAATTTTTCATCTTCAGCCAGACGTGACTGAAATCTATCTGTCAAGGAGGTTTCAGCGTCGTTTTGGATGTCCGATTAAAGACAATCCCGTGAGCGTTGCTTTTGAAGGGTCTCTTCCAACAGTAAGATGGTAAAAAGAATTTTGTCTCATTCAGTGCTTGTGCCACCTTTTTAACCTTTGTTGCTCCAGTGATTCCTGAAAAGAAAAAAAGAAAATCAGGAGGTCTTGTATAGTGCTTGACTTGGAATGGAAGTTCCATTCTGTCAATCTTCTGGGCGATATCTTTGATTTGTACTCCCCAAAACAGTGATGTTTCGCCTGAATGCTCTGTATCTATAATTTTGTCTGACAATTGCTCATCTATTTGCTCTGTTTCTTGTTCCACATTTTCTTCACAGATGTATTTGAAAATTTCTGTATTCAGCTCTTCATCTATCATTTGTGAAATACATGCTTCAAAATTGTCAACCTGAGGATGTAAAAAAATGTCAGATTTTAGGTCTTCATTCTCTGATCTGGGTGAAATGATTGGCTCAGGTAGATCTTCTTCAAACATATTTGCAATGGATGCTCCAAGATCTTCATTCTGAGGATGGAAAGTTTCATCCTTTCTTGTTGGTGCAGTTGGTACAAAAAGCTCAGTTTCTTCATCCTCGTCAGAGTCAGAATAATAAAAATCAAATTGAGACTTTGTTGGTGCACGCTCCTGAACTGATACCTCTGATTCTTGATACTGCTCAGCCTCGTCCTCTGTTATGATGTCATGATGAATCTCAGGATATTGAAAGGCTTCTTCAGTAGCATTTGAATTTGCTCCGTGAGATATATGATTCAGGTTCTCTGTTAATTGTCTAACTTGATCTGTCATCCTTTGTATAGACGCCGCTTGACTGTGAATTTGTACATCAAATTGAGCTTCTCGTTTCTCGAGCCAATCTTTTAGCATGTCATTCAACTGATCTTCCTCTGATGGATCTGGTTTCTGATGAAGATCGTAGGTAAATGGTGGATAAAATGGAAAATGTGATGATTCTTCGTACCTTGAATGATTCTAATAATTCTGCCACTCTGAAAGGTAAATACATTGATCGTTCGGGTGGTTACCATCACATATTACACATCTCCCCATTTCGTTCTGATGAGCAAATGTAGTAGTGCTTAATTCTGACATCCAGTGATAGTTGTTGGGCTGGACAACAGGCCTCAGAAAACCGGACTGTTGCTCCTGGATTTGAGGTGTTTCTTTTTCTAGTAAAGCTTGTAATCTTTCAAAATGTTCCATTTTTTTAATCACCTGAAAACAAAAGGAAGAAATAAAAATTACCGATAAAAATAAAGAAAATTAGATACAAGTAAATTAGATAGCTTCAAAATTAATAACTCATGAAAAATAAGTCCCTGGCAACGGCGCCAAAAACTTGACCGGCGTAATCACACACGTATAACGCAAGCACACATATCGTTCAAGTAGTATAAAAATATCGATCCCACGACGACTTAATTCCTACTGTTGTTATTAATTATTGAATCTATTTATTTACAGATATCTAATTGAGGGAAAAGAGAATGATTGCTTGATTGATTTGATTGATTGTAGATTTGCTAAATAAATAAAAAGATAAAAAGACAAAAGAAATTACTAAGGAAAATAAAAGACTCAAAGATCTAGGGTTGTGAATCTTTCTAAAGTAAGTTTTCGATAGTTTTTGTTATTTAACATTTTGATTTTATACTTATTTTCACTCGAATTTGCATGTAGGAATGGTTCGACTTCGATCTGACCAAAGTGAATGTCCAACAATATCTTGACTACCACATTGGGAAAAGTTATAAAGATTATAGAACAAAAGTCCTGAAACCAATATTCGACGAACATGGACCTTCAAATGCTCCACAACACAAGCCTGATTTTATAGAGGAATAAGATTGGACATTCTTATGTGAGCTTTGGTCTAGCAAAAAACACGAGGTAAATTTTGAAATAAACGGAAGTTTATAATTGGTTTTGTTTTCGGTACTTACAGTGTTGGTAAATCCAGGATAAATGTCACGCAAATGCGGAAAATCGAAGTCACTTGCTTTTTAACCACCGTGGAGGTTCGAAGCCATCCAACATCGTGCCGAACATTCTGAGGTAAATATATCCTAACGTAAAATTTAACAGTTAATTCTTTTTACTAATGTGGAATAATATTGAATTTATTTTCTGTTTATAACAGAGTAGCACAGGTGAGGTGCAATCATTTCCAGATTTTTTTCGTGTGACGCATTACAATGAGAAGAACAAATGGATAAATGAAGAAGCCGAACGCTGCTATGTAAGTTTCAATTTTTAAAATAAAATAATTAATATTATATATGTCAATTTTTTTCTCAAATTCTAATATTAACTTATTTTTTGAAACAGAACGAAATGATGGAACTCCAACATCAAACTCAGGAGACAGGGTCCGACCCCATACCAGATGAGCAGCTGTCGCAATTGGTTTTGAAGAATCAGACAGCTTACAACGTTGGCCTTGGCACTCGTAAGAAGCCAACGTCATCTGCACGCAATAGTGGTAATTCGGAGAATTTCTCTCTTCGAGACGAGTTAGTCACCACCAAAGACGAGCTAGCCAGCACCCGAGACGAGCTGCAGCAGACTAAGGAGAAGCTACAACAGGTCACGGTGGACCACGAGAAGAAGTTGGTGGACCATGAGAAGAAGATGGAGCAGTTGGAACAGTAAATGCTGGTTTTCCGTCAGATGTTCGAGGCCTCAATGAGTCAGGGTGCATCGGGCTCGAGCGTCCCGCCATCACAGTAGCAATTAATTTTATATTTGGTTTTGTATAAACATTTTGAACAAATAGATTTAATATAATATTTATTTTTTCTAAAACAAATTTCAATATAATATTTCGTCATTTTGTTATTAATTACATTTTTTTTTCAACTAAATTAAATATTTTAGGCCAAAAAATAAGTAAATTACTAATTTTTAAAAAAATAAATTTTTTACTTTTAGCGTCGAATATTTCGACGCTAATAGTATCAAAAATGGCCGCTGTAAGCGTACATATAATACTTTTTTTATATACGTTAGCGTCGACAAGTTTCGACGCTAAAAGTTTTGATTTTTACGTCGAATTATTTCGTCGCCAAATATAACATATAGCGTCGGACAATTTCCTTTAGCGTCGAAAAAAATTGGACGCAGAATACTGTTTTTTAGCGTCGCATTAATTTATTTCGACGCTAAAAGTGATTGTCATCGATATTTTATCGTCCATTTTTTGCGTCTAATTTTTTCGACGCTAAATGTCTTTTGTGTCGAAACCTTCCCTTATGGCGTCGAAATAATTCGACGCTAAATGGTCTAATTCTTGTAGTGGGAAGTCCGAAATCAGAGTAGGTGTATTTGGTAATAACCTGAGACTTGCACCGCTAATACTTACGACAATCAATATACTTTGGTTGAGGTCGTCCAGGGCTTTAACAGGTTCTGTGTACGCCAATGCTGGGTATATTGAGAATCGTAGTGTGTTGGGTGTGATGTCAAGAGGGAAGTGTCACTCCAGTTATATGGAGTTGATGGTCACGTAGGATACGGTACTAGTACTCTTAAGTACTGCAGTCATCGGGATAATATGACTAGGTCATAGTTATCCGATTATGGAGACTAGTTACCAGACATCCGACATGTGCTTCGTACGGGGCAGACACAATTCCTGCCCCAGGCCTAGCACGTGATCATCCGATACTGGACAGAAATACGCAATACTACGTATACTATGTCTGATATAGATCATTTATTCCTGTAAGGATATTTCTGGAGAATTGGGTAGGCATGGTGCTTTGCTAGAAGCCAACCTTGTCTTGTAAATCGGTATAAACGTAATACTTGGTACTTACGTGTTCGGATAGTCCGACGACTGAATTTACTGCCAACATATCTGGGGATCTCATTGGTCGCTTCCCGAAGATTCACCGATGACGTATGACTCGCACTCTAAATTAATATGGGATTAATTGGAAGAAAGAGAAAATTAATCTGGGATTAATTGCGGAGATATTTTATCTGGGATAAAATATAAATTAAAGAGAGATAACGATTAATTTGGAATTAATCGATAAATTAATATATTTGATATATTAAACGAAATTGGATTTCGACGCAGAATTAAAATTAGATTTTAATTCGGGCGAACGAATTAATTTAGAATTAATTCGTTAGCGACGTGAATAGTGACTTCGCTAGTCGTAATCATTTAATTATGACGCAACGGAAAATTCGTTAATTTGGAATTAGCGAACCCGAGCCCGAGATTGTTTGCGAGCGCATTCGCATTTCGAATTCGAGTGCGGCACGCAAGTCAAATCAAGCGTCAAATCGCTAGTCGCATCTAGCGTCACATCAAGCATCAAATCACATGTCACTTTGAGTGATGTGACACTTGATTGATTGATGTGATTGATTGAGTTGTTTGGTTGGTGTATGAGTGTGGAACACTCAATGTTGTTTGTTTTCATTAGTTTGACTTTTGAAAGGAAATGTGTATATGATTTTAATAAAAATCATTTACCAATTTGGTAAACAATAACCTAATACACAACAAACACTCTTCTCTCTCTCCATTCTCTTCTTCTCTCTTCACGCCCAAGGAGGCAAAATGCTTACTGGTTTTTGTTTAAAAACCGTGAGAAGTGGGAAGCCAAGAGTGGGATTTTGTGGCAAAATCACAAGTGCTAGCACAGTTACGAGACATGCGAAGGTGATAGGGAAGTCTACCCATGAGCCGGGAATCGTTCGACGAAGCTCGGAGCTTAACGAAGATGATCCAAATGGGCGCAAATGGTGGAACCAGTGAGCAGCTCACTGCCGCATGTACCAGTGGCCAAAATCAGATTTTGTTGCCTCCGCATCGCTCAACCGATCGATGTGAGTATTCCGCAACTTCTTCGATTTGTATTCGCATTTATTTCATGCTTATTATTGATCTTGGGACCTTAATAGAAACCAACATATACATGCAGTCATTGTTCATAAAAGTTTCCAACTATTTTATTATATGCTTGAAAAGTAGAGAAAATTCTAAGCAACACATGTTGAAGCCTAGAAACATAGAAATATTTTTCTAGTTGAAAAATTTTAAGAAAAACTTACAAAATCCAAGTATTTTTCAAGCTTTTCCTTTTGTTCTTCAACTTTCTCTCAAACTTTTCTTTTGTAATATTTTGGTGGCTTAACCTAATTGTGTAAGAAAAGTGAAACAAAACAATTTTTATACTTCCATTTTGCCCTTGGCCGAATTTTAGGAAGCCAAAAGATAAATATCTATATATTTTTGTTTCAATTAATTAAATGGTAAATGGTACATTAATCTTTTGGTATTTCATCATTAAACCATTTAATGAAATCCACCAAGTGTTTCCAATCATTTAAGGCCATTTACAAATATTAATCATGACATAAGATATTTATTATCTAATTAATTTAACCATTTCATATTTAAACAATTAAATAATAAATACAAATATCTTAAATATATGTATTATATTTACATTAATTAATCAAAATACATATATTAATGATATATGTTAAAAGTCACAATTTGACATTTAATTAATATGTAATTAATAAAATCAAATATTAAATACAAATGCACATTAATTAGGAAATGACCATTAGGTCCTTTTACATATATCTTTCGTTTAACTGTTAAACGATTTATAAATAATCAATATTATTCATAAAGGTTGCCCTAGTGCTCTACGAATATATTTCATTAGTGAGACTCTCTAGGTTCATGCATATCCGTCATGAAATCCAATTTTGTGTCCATAATCTACACACCCGTAAATTATTAGGAACACGGATAAACTCTCTGAACCATATAGGTCGAGGTCATTGCATACGTATAATCCCTCCTCCACAGGTATCCAAATTATTTCAGATATATAGATATAAACGTCAAATCTCTATAAATATAATCAAGTCGACGTTTCTATTAGCAATATTTTAATAACACTTGGAACTAACTTCTATAGTGTACCATGGGCCCATGGATTTAACATATTGTTAATTTCATATTGAATACCTATACTCTATACACAGAATTGACGGATCCTTTCTTGACACACAGGATATCCTGAGCATCAGTCCACACCCACCGAACAGGCGGAGGTCTGATCTAAATAGATCGGTGACGTGACTGTCATTTAAGTGTGGAGGATAACTCATATATCCACAGTGGTTTCTCAAGTCAAATAATCACTATGCTCACTCAACCCAAGAAGATTCTTATTGACGTTGGTGTAAAATCCATTAAGAATATTTGGTGAGTCGTTCAGTGTTTATACGCTATAAACACCTACACGTCTATACGAGTCTCCAAGACACATGGTTCATTGATAAACCATTGGAATCCAAGATTCCAATATACGACATGTACCAATCTCAACGGGTTTACTTCACTGACCAAGTAGTGTAAACCTTGACCAGGAACTTTCTAAGAATGACAACGTCATGATACAACTCAATATCAGTTGCAACACTTTTGCAATAGTATCATATCTAATCATTCTAAGGTCTGTTAGGTCTTTACCATATAAAAAGAGATGTTATACAATAGAAACTGTTTATTTTATTCATAATAAAAATGTTACATAAGTATTAACAAGGAAATACATAAGAAAATTGACGCTCTAAGTACCAACCCTAACACTTGAGTTGCTTTGATTTTTCCCCAAGTTTGGTCTCAGATGATGCAACATGTCACGACACGGACTTAACTTCATCAGCCTTCCGAGTCACCTCGGCCCTGGCATCGTCCCTCTCTTTCTAAGTGAATTCAGAGGCTTGGCAGAGGGAGGCGATCTTGTCTTTGTTGCCTTGTTCGGATTGTTCAAGGCCTCGAAGCTTAGCTTTAGCTTCCTCCAGCTGCCTTGACAATTCATGTTCCCTTTCGATCAGACGACTCTACAGTCTTTGGGCCTGACCCCCATATGAGAGAGTACTCATCAATAAGCCTTTATTGGTGGCCATGATGTAAGCCATCTGCAGCACAGAAAACAGGGTCCGTACAATAAAAATGGATAAAAACAAGTTTTGAGATAAGAGTTCGATTACCCTTGAGAGGGCCCTGCACGGTTTGGTGAAGAGGTTCTCAATTGAGGGGCCTTCGTACTCTGTAGCTTTCTCCAAGTTAACGGAATCATCCATATGATTGAAGGATGGAATGAGGTGAGCAACCTTATCTCTCAAATCATCGGTGAAGTTGTTGATGCCCAGCACCAGGGTCCATTGGGGAGGAACTGTTAGCGCTTTGCCCTCTGGACTGTTATTTTCCTCCTCGGAGCCATATCCATTGGCTCCTCGGGCTCATCCCCCCGATCTGATGGTGACGTCTCTTACTCAGTCGGGGAAGAGCGATTGTGGCTCGGACTGGTCTGGAGGTACTTGTAGTCTGAACGTCCGACTGGGCACGTGCAGGTTAGATTGAAAGGGTCGGGACTATGGCGGTTGATGGGGTGTTTGAAGGCCCTGGTGACAGTGCGGCGGTGGCATGGGCAGATTTTTGCCTAGCTTCTAGCGGGACGGGCGTAGTCATTCGGGGTCGAGAGCTGCTGGACCCACCCTGAGAGGCCCGCAAAATCTCTTGGCCACACTGGAAAGGAGTTCAGGAGCCAGACATTCCTGCAAAGAAAAATAAAAACATTTAGAACATAAAATAAGAAAGAAAAGAAAGTAATGAGAAAAATAGACTGAGGCAAAAAAAATGAAGTTAACGGATCAGTCAGAACATTCCAGCCTACCTCGACTGGGGAGGTGGAGTGCTCGGGATTTGGCCCGAATCGGCCAAAGTGGAGGAATTAACGAGGTCCTTGTAGTGACCTCCAAATTTGGTTGCCTTCTTCACCCTGACATGAGTCTCGTGGTGGACTTTGGGGAGATCCCCCCAGCAAGTTGCAGATGTTTCGAAGTTTAGAAATTGGTTAAGTAAAAAAAATTGAATTTAGAGGTCGGCTCGTTATCTCCGTCAGAGAAGACATTGGGGACCGTGTGGAGTTCACCATCAACTAGCTGTTGTTGTCCCTAGGGGCCCACAATGAAGAACCACTTATCTTTGAAGTTCCTGTTGGTGGCCGGGAGATTGGTAATGACGTGGGGAATCCCGACATGAGCAAAGAGGTAGTACCTACCCTTGTATTCTTTTGGGTTGGCATTCATCCGGTACAGCCTCTTCAGTTCGGAGATGGTCTCCTATCCAGTCCGGTTCGGCTCCAGATGACATACAAGCCAGCCAAAATTCTCCAGATATTCAGATTAAATTGGCACGGAGCTATGTGCATGGAGGATAGCATCCTTGCGAAGTAGCCTTGTATGGGAAACCGAAGTCCAATATCGAAGAAAGCCGTACATAGTGCCACAAAATCATTTCCGGGTTGGCTCACTTGGTCCCACTCCTTCAGGACGGCTAGGCTGATATCCTCTGGAATATTGAACCTTTCCCTCAATTACTCCAGCTCAGTCTCGGTGATTGCTGAAGCCCGGTCCATGTCGAGATTCGCAAAGTCGAGTTGGGTATGACTGATCTCGGGCCGGGGTACGCGCTTGTGATATGATTGATTGTTCTCCTCTGAAGCAGTTGGAGTGGTATCATTGTCGCTGGGACTCTCAGATCCCGAGCTGTGTGTGGTTGTGTGTTGAGGCAGGGTTGTAGGCATGACCTTGAGGAGAGTTAGGGAGGAAGCCTCAGACTCAGACCCAGATATTCCTATCAAGAATTTACCTGGGACGGAAGGTCAGTTCATAGTTACAATTAGTGGAACACACTAAATCAATAGTTATTCCTCATCCCTACCGAAGTGGCTAACCCTAGAAAACGTTAAATGCGATAGCAATGACAAAGCAGTAAGTCTTATAAAACACAACCAAAACCAAACACATGCAGAACCCAGAAACATAAACCATTCATTCCCAAAAACCTAAAACAACATATACACATAAATCACATGTATCTTCATGAGTAAACCCACCCCTCGTATTCATATTTCACAAAAAATCCCCAAAACCCAAAAAATGAATACAAGCATTCCACAATCAACAATGATTGAAAACAGAAAAACACATCAAAAAGAAAGATAATCAGCTTGATTCTGACCGTTTGATGGAAGACAGATGGTAGGATCGGTGACACGTGTGATGATTATCTAACCTGGTTGACTTTGAATGGAAGGACAAGATTGGAGCGACTGTTCAGTTGGAATCCAATTGCACCCGATTTTGGCACGCAAGCCATGGATTCAAGAGGCGTGGCACCTCGGGGAGGCAAAGCAATGGAAGCCCTAAAATGATGTGACGAGAATTTAAAGAAGGCCATAACAGTGACAACTTCCAAATGGCGGTTTAAGAGCCCTAAAAAGGCATTTAATGAAGGAATCATCCTGATGAGGGATCTTTTGACCATATGAATGCTCTTCAGACCCGAGGAGTATGTCGTTTGATTAATAGCAGGATTGAGACCCAAAGAGTAGCGGATAGTCCAAACCACCATTATAGTTTTAGGCATCAACTCACAGACTCATTGATACCGAGAACTATGGGACAAATGTTAATGGTGATTCCCGAACCCAAGAAAATTTGAAGTATGAACAAGGGTATTAAGGGGATTTCACTTGCCAAGATGAAGCCCCAAGGTCTTTGCTAAATAGAGGGCTCAAACCCCAAGACCCAGAGGTGTCTGACCCGACTAGTGGATCAAAATCAACTACCTTTGAAGACCGACTTGAGGAGGATGTCGATTTTGGCTTTGGTACACAATAGAGGATATTTGGAGTAAGCCAGAAGAGACATAGTCACATACACCCAAGGAAGGTGATCACTAGAAGATACAAGCTAGAAAAAAATCATAACAGTTCAGACTATCATCAAGGGAAGTTATTTCTCAATGTTCCCACATGCCCATAGCTGAAGCGGCCAAGAAGCTTAATGTTGGCTTGACCCTTTTGAAGATAAGGTGGGAGAAGTGAAGGCTATTCTACCAACCCGACATGTTACTAGATGCAAGGAAAGATGTTACTTGTTTCGATGCAGCGACCCGAGGATATGGGTCGGTGTTGCAACATTATGTTATTAAATTGACGACGTAAGCCCTAAAACGGAAGTTTGAGCCTCTCAATAACTGATAAGATATGAGTAGGCTAGCAACTGATGGGGTGGAAGAAGACTTCAGTCTTATTGACTGACACACAATCGAATGAGATGTTAGTGTTCCTAGAACATGCCAAGGATCTAATAAGCATGAAAACATGTTCACAAATTCAAAATAAGTTGCGGAATTACTTACATTGAATGGATTTGAGCTTTTAAAATTTTGAGAAGAAGATCCAAGATCCAAGATGCTTCCTTTGTTGATTCCAAGCTTTGAAGTTGTTTCCCTATCACCTTTGTTGATTTCTCAAAGTGCTAGCTAACTTGATTTTGCCACAAAATCAAAGAGAGGGAGACAAGAAGCTCACGCCCATGGAGCTCCTAGGGTTTCCAATTGTTTCAAGTGTTGTATTGAGTGAAGAGAGAGAGAAGGCCTTTTAGTTTTGTTAAGGGTTTACCCTTTTACCCAAAACCCATGTAGTTGGGGTATTTGGTTTCACCTAAACCAAGTGGTTGGAAAGTAAGTGGTTTTGGCATAAATGCCAACTACCCTCCCAACTACCACATTAAAGTGGGCCCCACATTTCAATTCAAAATTCAAATATCTCTACGAACATTTGCCGCGGCTCGGTTCCGTTTAATCCAATTAAACGAACTTTCGTCGCTAAATAATTAAATCTAATTTAATTAAATAATGATTCCTCGCAAATATATTACGAACATCGTCTACGAATTAATTCTAAATTAATTCGTTCGTTCGTATTAAAGTCCAACTTTATTTCGTAATGAAATCCAATTCATATTAATATATCCGATATATTAATTTTAGCCCATACGAATAAATTAAATAGAAAAATCAAATTTAACTATCAAATATATCAAATTTGATATTAATATATCCATTGATGGGTGGTCCTCCATTGATGCTCCAAGCTCCAAGCTTCACAAGGTGATTCCTTGCTCACAAATTCGTTTCCCTATCACCTATGTATAACCCAAGGTGTGTGCTAGCACTCTTCATCTTCCTTGCTTCCCTTTCAATTTCGGTCCAACCAGAAACTTTTGAAGCAAAATCGGGCTGAAGCCGTGAAGGAGAGGGAGAAGAAAAGAGATGGAAAATAGAGAATGCGTATGTCTTGCATGAGGGAGAGAGAAAAGCTTTTTATTTTGTTTTATATATTTACCAAGTAAATAATAAATAAAAAAATATATTACTTTTAATACAAAAGTCAAAAAGCAAGAAATAAATAATGTTATATTTCATTTCAAGCTTTTAAAAGCTTTTCATCAACTCAAATCAACTATTCACATCAAATCCATCCACTTTAATAAAATGAAACATGTCATGTCACATCACTCAAAGTGACAAGTGACTTGACGATTGATGCGACTAGCGATTTGACGCTTGATGTGACTTGCGTGCCGCACTCGAATTCGAAATACGAATGCGCTCGCAATCACTCTCGGGCTCGGATTCGCTAATTCCAAATTAACGAATTTTCTGTCGCGTCGTAATTAAATGATTACGCCTAGCGAAATCACTATTCACGTCGCTAACGAATTAATTCAAAATTAATTCGTTCGCCCGAATTAAAATCTAATTTTAATTCCGCGCCGAAATCCAATTTCATATAATATATTGAATATATTATTTTATCCGATTAATTCTAAATTAATCGTTCTCTCGCTTTAATTAATATTTTATCCCAGATAAAATATCTCCGCAATTTATCCCAGATTAATTTTCTCTCTTTCTAATTAATCCTAGATTAATTAAAGTGCGAGTTATACATCATCGGTGAATCTTCAGGAAGCGACCCATGAGATCTCCGGATATGTTGGCAGTAAATACGGTCGTCGGATTATCCGAACACGTAAGTACCTCGTACTACGTTTATACCGATTTACAAGACAAGGTTGGCTTCTAGCAAAGCGCCATGCCTACCCAATTCTCCAGAAATATTCTTACAGGAATATATATAGATCTGTATCAAGCGTAGTATATCGTAGTATTTTGCATATGGGCCCAGTATCGGATAGTCACGTGCTAGGGCTGGGGCTGGATAAGTGTCTGCCCCGTCCGAAGCACATGTCGGATGTCTGGTAACTAGTCTCTATAATCAGATATTCATGACCTGGTCATAATATCATGATTGGATGCGCATCACTCAAGAGCACTAGTACCGTATCCTGCGTGACATCATCTCCACTATAACTGAAGTGATACTTCCGTCTTGACATCACACCCAATACACTACGACTCTCTGATAAACCCAGAAGTGGTGTACGCAGAACCGGTTAAACCCTGTACCACCAAGACGAAAGTCTATCGATTATCGTAAGTATTAGGGATGTAAGTCTCAGGTTAAGACCATACACACCTACCCTGATTTCGGCCTCCCATAGACACATAGTCATAATACCAATGGGATTCCGAGGGGTCTATCCAGAGCGAAGCTGTTTCCCGTACCATCGGTGAAACACAACCTCCTATCGCACTTGCATAAGTATCCAATACTTAAATATATGAGAACTATGCGTCGTGCCTCACAACGCGCACAAGTGCAATACTAGCCTATTCCGCATTATCGATGTCCTGTCTCGATAATACTCCGGCTAGGGATATTTAATGATTAATCCTTCGTGGACTGATACTGTCTCATATCATTCTCAATCCAGGAACTAATCATAGGGACCTCTCTTCATTTATATATCTATGGTGATCTAATCACAAATGATGAGAGTGCAATTTCCTTGTTACATAGTTAATTTGTACAACAACACCGTGATCTGTACAAATAGTGACGCTATGGGTCATATTGTCCAACAATCTCCCACTTGGCACATAGCCAGTCACTCGAGTGTCTAACACCCGAACTATGTACTGTTCGCTCAAATTGCTGAGAAAAGATTTTCGTCAGCGGATTTACGTAATTATCTTCTGACGCGATTTATACAATCATCATATCGCCACGATGTATGATCCGAACGAATCAGATGATATAGAAGTATATATCTGGATCGTCGATGAGACCTTTAATTCCTTAGCCTGTGCTGACGCCTAGCTCAGCTGCTAAAAGAACTATATCTAATCTAATTAGATTTATTTTCGATCCAAATGGCTTCTATTGCTGCGTCAGCTGCAGCAATAATCCGCATTTGTTGTTTATTCGGCAACAGTTATCTTGCTAGGAAGATTTCCAGCTCACTGTCCCAGTGTTCAAACTTTATAGTACCGCAGTATTTACCGGTTTGGAAACTTGCAACAGTGATCCTAGTCACTTCAAGTTCTCCAGCTCCATAATATAAGACAGCATCTTTAGTTCTCTCAGATACTAACAGATGTTCTTAATCTTCAATCCAATGACTATCACTTGGATTGTCCTGATTGTGACTCCATATGCTCAAAGCGTATGAGACACCATATCGAGTACATTTTAAATGTACAATTTCCAGAGTGTTAACAACTCCAAATCCATCCCTGTAGATCTTTATTCCTTGAATAAATGTTGTTACTCCCCAGAATTCTACGGAGAATTTCTATGAAAGCCAAGCTTTCACCGATTGTTTTATGGGAATTTCATTATCAGTGCTCTCCCACTAACCTCCTTATATACACAAGAATTATTTCGTTTTGAGTCAAATCATAAACCATTATGATTATTTCAAAACGTCAGTTCCAAGAACCTTATGCTTGTCGGTTATACAAAATCGTCAGGATGTTGTAAGCATCCTCCAAAAGGTTTCCTTTTCAGGAAAGCGATTTTGATCTGCAACTGACACATTTCATAAATGAAATATGCAGTTATCAACAAGCATCTTCAAAATGGATTTACCATGGCAACAGGTAAAAGGTTGAACCGTTATTAACACAATGTTGATAACGATACCTTTCCGTCAAAAGCCCAGCTTTGTACGTTGGTATGTTGCCTTCCATGTATGTCTTCCTTGAAGACGTTTAATGTACCAATAGGCACAATACCTTGTGGTACAACAACTAGTATTCAATAGTTGTTATACATGGAATCCATTTCGGATTCATGGCACTTTGCCATAATAGGGAGTCGATACCTCGTATCACTTCCTCAAAACGTAGTCGGTGGATATACCTTCATAAGATTGACAGCTTTATGAGGTTAGATCAGAAACCCATACCCTAGGTCGTTTTCTGACTCTTTCCGATCTACTCAGTTCTTGTGTATTCGAAGATTAATGGTACAGATTCATCATTGATGAACTATTTGCGTTCCATTACGGACTTTGTGCCTTGAACAATATTACTCCGATTTTCATCGAGTATCACTATCCTCCCACTGACCACTGCATATCGGTATTTCTCTCAGGAAAAACCGCATGGTGAGCAACAATCACATTGTTCTCATGTGAGATTTATAAGTACTATACTTATGGTTTCCCTTAGGATAACCTATATTGGCACTTATCCGTTTGGGTCCATAGTTTGGTATCATCCAAACGTTATGCCTGGCATACCCAAATTATCAGGAATGAGAAACCTTGTTTCTTCCCTGTTCATATCCTATATGACATATGTCAAACAGATTTATATGGAACCTTATTCTAAATAAGTTATTGCACTGTTAAAACTTATCCGTTGAAGGAAATGGTAGCTCAGAGCGACTCTTGATTAATCTTATCATGTCCAACATGATTCGGTTAATCCGTTCGGACATACCGTCACTTTGACGTGTTCCGGGAGGAGTCCTCATTTGAAAGAATACTATACTCTTTCAAGTACATATGAAACTTATTGTTTAAGTATTTTCCAATACGGTCTTACCGTGGCGGCATAATACTATAGCCGATTTATGTCTATTTCGTGTCGAAACTCTAAAAGTTTCCGATTTGTGTTCTTCAAAAGAAACACATAACCATAACGTGATGCCACATCCGTTAAGGTCACGAAATATTCATGTTCACATCTAGCCTAGCTAGATATGGGCCCACTTACTTCACCATGAATAGGGCTAACAGGTCAGTGGCCCTTATACTATTACCAAGTAAATAGTATTTTAGGTACTTTACCTAATAAACTAGATTCGCAGACCTTATTTGAATAGTCAAATCAGTCCTAGTACCCACTCTTCAAAAGTGTGGATATACGAGTCTCGTTAAATTGTGTCCTAGACAACAATGCCACAAATAAGTCTCTATTGATCAAATCAATTAAGCTATTTATTTGTCATTTTATATGTTTGAGATTTTATTTATATTCAAAATATGAATTCTGTTATTCACATCTAATGTTTTATCTCAGTATCATCTTTATATAATGAAACACTTAGTGTTCTAGAATATAAAGGTTTATCCACAATGGATTAAGCACTGATATAGAGATAATGTCTCTAGTTAAACTAGTTACATTATAACAGTTCCTAATTTAAGTACACACCCGAAGGGTAGTTCCTAAACTTAGGTATCTACGGTCGAAACAACGAATTTCGTCCCGTTTCCGATTCGCAGAGCAATCTCAGCTTGAAGTCAGTATCCTGCTCAAAGCAGATTCTGAACATCAATACATACATTTTATGTACCACACTAAGTATTTAAAATCTAATTTCAATACTAGCTGTGAACATAACCAAGACAAATATTTTTAAAGTAAGAGCCTTGCCCTTTCTTTAATTCCTTCGTGTCTGCCATATCCAAACGGTAGTCACTTTGGGATATGTCAATTATCCTTTTCAATATTTCAGAAACCTTAGGCCAAGCCTTGGGTTTTAAAATATCGAAACGATGTGCACCTCGTGCTACATGCCCAATTGCAAACTTTGACTTTATCTCCTCTAGAATAGTCAATTAATTCTCCAAGAATTATAAATTACAATTTTAATACTTCTTAAATCTAAAATTAGATTTATGACAAGTATATTAAATTAAGCATTAAAGTCATCATCACATAAATCTTCCAAAGATTTTACGCTCTACTTATTTTGCTTAATTTTGGGCTTAAGGTATAATAAGTTATTTTATCAAATAAAGTAACCTATTATTTATTCCCACTTTGAAAATTAAATCATTTAAAATATTTTAATCCCAGATTATATTTTAAATATCCAACTTTTCAATTTTATCTTGATTACAATAGTCCAACTATTTAATCAACGATTAGTGGTACTATATATATTATAATGATTATAATAGTCCAACTATATAATCAAATATAATCCAAATTAATTAACCTCAATTACATTGATTACTATAATCCAATTATAAAATCAACTGTAAACTGAAATTAATTAATTCAAATATATTGATTAATATAATCCAATTATATATAATCAAGTATAATACAGTCCAACTGTTTATTAAAACAACAATTTAAATATTAGTCTAACTAACATTTAATCTAATGACGAAATAATTTAAATGAGCGCATATGGCGAGTAATTGAACGAGTATTGCAAATTCAATTCTTGCCTCCCACTATTTTTCGTCGAGCCTCTAACCCTCTGTCAAGTACTCGGGAAACCGTGTTTCCTAATGGGCTAGGATCCCGTTAAATATCACACAATCTTGACTTTGGCCAACAAATTGTATGATAATTAACTAGGTAGATCTCGAAGATCAATTGGATCTCATCCAACTCCTAGATCCAGTAGGTGGACATCCAAGTCCCAAATATATTCTTATATATGCCTATACATCGAATGTATACCCTAACCTTTTTCCTCTGAATCAACTAGGCCTTGGCTTTGGCACAACAAACCTAGTGATCCCAGTCAAGCGCGGACCCATTGACATGGAAGCTTCGTAATCAATGTCAATCTCAGATCTGGAACAAAGCCTCGTGGATAAAAACACATCTTCGCGACACGGACAAGGGCTTGACTTTGGCCAACAACCCCTGCCAATCTCAGATCTTGAGTAAGAATCACTCAATGGAAGGAAAAACGCATGATATTTATGAGGGTTTTTCGCGTGCAATTGGCTACCAATTTATTATCTTTGTTAAGGTCTCATCATCATACACCCTTAAACATGCATTCTAAAGACATAATAAAGCGCATATGATAAAATAATAATGATATGCGGATGGATATTTTACATTGATCCTAGATCAAATCTCTCACTTTCTCTCTCACGCTAGCACAAATATTTCTTCTACCCATTACACTACACTTCTAAAGAAACCTCATTTACATGGAGGGGAATAGGTGAGAAGAGAATACAAAGAATAGGAGATAAGGCTGGACACGCAGGTCCAATTTAATAAATCAAATTTATTACAACAATTTCCTAAAATCGCCCCACCCGGCTAATATCCATCCGATATACATTATTCAAACATCACAACCATGTATTCATAGAAGCATGTTATCAATCAATCAATCCAATTAATTAATCTTGATAATTAGTGATCATCCAATGTTCAAACAAAGATTTGATTTTGTTCGAGTCAAACTCGTATTGCGAATAAGTACTCAAAGTACGAATTCTTGAATTAAATTAAATTACATAATTAAATCCAATTTAATACGCATTTAATTCTTATTCACGATTTAATTCCAAATTAAATATTACACTTTTATTAACGAACTTTTACGACTTAAATTCCAAATTTAATCGCAACGGGTCTCAAAGCCCGATTAAAGTCCAACGTTTATTTAATTCAAGTCCAATGGGCTTTTAATTAATTTCTTAAGGCTTGGACTTTTGGTCAACTCGGGTCAAACCGATAACCAAAATCCAATCCGGGAGTTACCCCATAAGCCTTTAAATTAATTTTGGCCCATTAGGCCCATTTAAATAATTAAGGTCCATTAAGTCATAATTGGACCTTTTGGATTCAGTTTTGGGCCTAATTGGATCCAACCAATTATGCCTAAACCCAACTTTGTTACAACAAAGCCCAAAAGCCCAATTACAACCTAACAAGCCCAATTTCCAAAATCAAGCCCAAATTAATTAACTTATAAAATTCCAATTTCACAATAATTAACCTAAGTGTAATACACAATCAATTACCCAATTAACATTTCTAAAACATCAATTAGCCTAATTAATCATGCACTTTAACAACCAAATAGTGTCCAACACAATTCAATTAAAATCAAACCCAATTTACATGCTTTCAGGTCTCGGCAATTAGGGGTTTTTCAATTCGATTCGGTTTCAATCCAATTGAATCCACAATCATAATTTACCAAATCAATTCAACTCATCCAATGAATCAAACAACAAAATCACAATGAATTTTATGTCCAATTGAATTCGGCCAACCCACTTTATAAAGGGAAAATTGTTCCAAATCAAAATTCAATTCAATTGAACTTCAAAACAACATTACCCAATTGTTTTAAGTCACCCAATGATCAAAAAACAAAATAATGCCAAGCCAATTTAGGGTTCATATTTTCGGTCCAACCTTCAATTTTGGGGAAAATTGGATCCAACCAAATTTCTTGAAATTGATAATGCACAATCTCAATTAAACATAATCCAAGCATGCTTAAACAATCAATTTAACCAAAACAAGTCAAAATCGATTTTGCCCAATTTAAAGTTTTGGCCAACATTAAGCAAATTGGGGAAAATCAATCCAATTAATTTTTCATCAAATTGATTACATATAACTCTAATTTATTCATATACAAGCATTCTTAAACAAACAATTTGTTAAAATCATGCTTAAATCAAAAAGCCCCAAATTTTGCTCAAGAACCCTAATTCGTTTTATGCAACCAATAGCTCTGATACCATTGTTAAGTTTCAATCAAGTCCTAAGATCATAAATCATGCATAAAAACGAGTTGAATACAACCAAATGAGGTGCGGAAAAGACTCACATGGATCGGTTGCATGCGGCGAAGATGAACCACGAACGCACTTCATGTTTCTGCCTCCCTCCAAGCTCGGCAATGGCACTGAACTGCAGCTCCATTTTCGGCTTTGGGTGGTCCTCCATTGATGCTCCAAGCTCCAAGCTTCACAAGGTGATTCCTTGCTCACAATTTGTTTCCCTATCACCTATGTATAACCCAAGGTGTGTGCTAGCACTCTTCATCTTCCTTGCTTCCCTTTCAATTTCGGTCCAACCAGAAACTTTTGAAGCAAAATCGGCTTGAAGCCGTGAAGGAGAGGGAGAAGAAAAGAGAGGGAAAAGAGAGAATGCGTATGTCTTGCATGAGGGAGAGAGAAAAGCTTTTTATTTTGTTTTATATTTTACCAAGTAAATAATAAATAAAACATATATTTTAATACAAAAGTCAAAAAGCAAGAAATAAATAATGTTATATTTCATTTCAAGCTTTTAAAGCTTTTCATCACTCAAATCAACTATTCACATCAAATCCATCCACTTTAATAAAGTGACAACATGTCATGTCACATCACTCAAAGTGACAAGTGACTTGACGATTGATGCGACTAGCGATTTGACGCTTGATGTGACTTGCGTGCCGCACTCGAATTCGAAATACGAATGCGCTCGCAATCACTCTCGGGCTCGGGTTCGCTAATTCCAAATTAACGAATTTTCCGTCGCGTCGTAATTAAATGATTACGCCTAGCGAAATCACTATTCACGTCGCTAACGAATTAATTCAAAATTAATTCGTTCACCCGAATTAAAATCTAATTTTAATTCCGCGCCGAAATCCAATTTCATATATATATATTGAATATATTATTTTATCCGATTAATTCTAATTAATCGTTCTCTCTCTTTAATTAATATTTTATCCAAGATAAAATATCTCCGCAATTAATCCCAGATTAATTTTCTCTCTCTCTAATTAATCCTAGATTAATTAAAGTGCGAGTTATACATCATCGGTGAATCTTCAGGAAGCGACCCATGAGATCTCCGGATATGTGGCAGTAAATACGGTCGTCGGATTATCCGAACACGTAAGTACCTCGTACTACGTTTATACCGATTTACAAGACAGGTTGGCTTCTAGCAAAGCGCCATGCCTACCCAATTCTCCAGAAATATTCTTACAGGAATATATATAGATCTGTATCAAGCGTATATATCGTAGTATTTTTGCATATCGGCCCAGTATCGGATAGTCACGTGCTAGGGCTAGGGGCTGGATAAGTGTCTGCCCCGTCCGAAGCACATGTCGAATGTCTGGTAACTAGTCTCTATAATCAGATTTCATGACCTGGTCATAATATCATGATTGGATGCGCATCACTCAAGAGCACTAGTACCGTATCCTGCGTGACATCATCTCCACTATAACTGAAGTGATACTTCCGTCTTGACATCACACCCAATACACTACGACTCTCTGATAAACCCAGAAGTGGTGTACGCAGAACCGGTTAAAGCCCTGTACCACCAAGACGAAAGTCTATCGATTATCGTAAGTATTAGCGATGTAAGTCTCAGGTTAAGACCATACACATCTACCCTGATTTCGGCCTCCCATAGACACATAGTCATAATACCAATGTGATTCCGAGGGGTCTATCCAGAGCGAAGCTGTTTCCCGTACCATCGGTGAAACACAACCTCCTATCGCACTTGCATAAATATCCAATACTTAAAAATATGAGAACTATGCGGTCGTGCCCTCACAACGCGCACAAGTGCAATACTAGCCTATTCCGCATTATCGATGTCCTGTCTCGATAATACTCCGGCTAGGGATATTTAATGATTAATCCTTCGTGGACTGATACTGTCTCATATCATTCTCAATCCAGGAACTAATCATAGGGACCTCTCTTCATTTATATATCTATGGTGATCTAATCACAAATGATGAGAGTGTAATTTCCTTGTTACATAGTTAATTTGTACAACAACACCGTGATCTGTACAAATAGTGACGCTATGGGTCATATTGTCCAACACTACCAACTACCACATTAAAGTGGGCCCCACATTTGAATTCAAAATTCAAATATCTCTACGAACATTTGCCGCGGCTCGTTTCCGTTTAATCCAATTAAACGAACTTTCGTCGCTAAATAATTAAATCTAATTTAATTAAAATATGATTCCTCGCAAATATATTACGAACGTCGTTTACGAATTAATTCTAAATTAATTTGTTCGTTCGTATTAAAGTCCAACTTTAATTTCGTAATGAAATCCAATTCATATTAATATATCCGATATATTAATTTTAGCCATACGAATAAATTAAATAGAAAAATCAAATTTAACTATCAAATTTATTCTACCGAGTAATTCCAAATTAATCGCGTTCTCTCTCTTCCGAACACATTTAATCCCAGATTAAATAACACCTCAATTAATCCCAGATTAATTTTCTCCATCTTAATTAATCCCAGATTAATTTTCTCTCTTAATTAATCCCAGATTAATACTAATTTAAATCAACTGTCATCGGTGAATCTTTGGGAAGCGACCCAAGAGATCCCTGGATATGTTGGCAGTAAATACGGTCCGGATTATCCGAATACGTGCGTACCTCGTACCACGTGCTTACCGATTTACAAGACATGGTTGGCTTCTAGCAAAGCACAATGCCTACCCAATTCTCCAGAAATATTCTTACTGGAATATATAATCTATGTCAGGCGTAGTATACGTAGTATTGCGTATTGCGATCCAGTATCAGATTGTCATGTGCTAGGCCTGGGGCTGGAGTCGTGTCTGCCCCGTTCGAAGCACATGTCGGATGTCTGGTAACTAGTCTCTATTATCGGATATACATGACCGAGTCATAATATCCCGATGACTGCAGTACTTAAGAGCACTAGTACCGATCCTACGTGACATCATCTCCACTATGACTGGAGTGACACTTCCATCTTGACATCACACCCAATACTCTACGATTCTCAATATACCCAGCATTGGCGTACACAGAACCGGTTAAAGCCCTGGACGACCAAAACTAAAGCATACCGATTGTCGCAAGTATTAGCGATGCAAGTCTCAGGTTAAGACCAAATACACCTACCCTAATTTCGGACTTCCATAGACACATAGTCATACTACCAATGGAATTCCGAGGGGTCTATCCAGAGCGAAGCTGTTTTCCGTACCATCGGTAAAACACAACCTCCTATTACACTTGCATGAGTATCCTATACCCAAATATATGAGAACTATGCCGTTATGATATCACATAACACGCACAAGTGTAATACTAGTCTATTCCGCATTATCGATCTCCAGTCTCGATAATACTACGACTAGGGATATTTAATGATTAATCCTTCGTGGACTGATACTGTCTCATATCATCTCAATCCAGGAACTAATCATAGGGACCTCCTATCATTTATACATCTAGGTGATCTAATCACAAATGATTAGAGTGCAATCTCTTTGTCACATAGTTAATTTGTACAACAACACCATGATCTGTACAAATAGTGACGCTATGGGTCATAATTGTCCAACAATCTCCCACTTGGCCTATAGCCAGTCACTTGAGTGTTTTACACCCGAAACTATGTACGGTTCGCTCAAATTGCTGAGGAAAGGCTTTCGTCTGCAGATTTGTATGATTATCGTCTGATGCGATTTATTCGATCATCGCATCACCACGATGTATGATCCGAACGAATCAGATGAATAGTTGAAGTATATATCTGGATCGTTGATGAGACCATTAATTCTTTAGTCTGCGCTGTAGCCTAGCTCAGCTGCTAACAGAACTATATCTAATCTAATTAGATTTGTTAATGACCCAGATGGCTTCTATTGCTGCCTCAGCCGCAGCAATAACCCGCATTTGTTGTTTATTCGGTAACATTATCTTGCTTGGAAGATTTCCAGCTCACTGTTCCGTTATTCAAACTGTATAGTACCATTGTTTTATCGGTTAGGAAGCTTGCAGTAGTGATCTTAGTCACTTCAAGTTCTCCTTCTCCATAGTTTATGACATCATCATTAGTTCTCTAAGCTACTAACGGATGTTCTTAATATCAATCCAGTGACTATCACATGGATTGACCTGTTTGTGACTCCATATGCTCAAAGCGTATGAGACACCAGGTCACGTACATTTTTCAATGTACGATTTCTCAGAGAGTGTTAACAACTTTTAAATCTATCCAAATAGATCTTTATTCCTAGAATAAAGGTTGTTTCTCCCAAGAATTCTACGGAGAATTTTCATGAAAGCCAAGCTTTCACCGATTGTAATATGGGAATATCATTTCCAAGAAATGATATATCATATTATTTAGGACATCATTGTCCGTGCGCTCCCACTAACCTCCTTATATACACAAGAATCATATTCGTTTTGAATCAAATCATACACCATTATGATTACATCAAAATGATAATTCCAAGAACCTAATGCTTACTTCAATCCAAACATGGATCGAATAACCTGCAAATCTTATTTGCTAGTTTTGGTACGACAAAACCGTCAGGATGTTATAAACATCCTCTAAAAAGGTTTCCGTTTAAGGAAAGCGATTTTGACGTTCAGCTGTTATATTTCATGAATGAAACATGCAGCGTTAGCAAGCATTATCCAAATGGATTTATCCATGGCAACAGGTAAAAGGTTTCATTGTAATCAACACAATATTGATAACGATACATTTTTGCTACAAGCCTAGCTTAGTACGTTGGTTTGTTGCCATCCATGTATGTCTTCCTTGAAGACTTATATAGTACCAATAGGCACAATGCCTTGCGGTACAACAACTAGTGTCTAAACATAGTTGTTATACATTGAATCCATTTCGGACTCATGGCACTTTGCCATAATAGGGAGTCGATACCTTGTATCACTTCCTCACACGTAGTCAGTTCATATTCCTCAATAAGATTGACATTTTTATGAGGTGAGATCAGAAACCCATACCCCAGGTTGTTTTCTGACTCTCTCCGACCTACGCGGTTCTTGTGTATTTGAAGATTACTGGTACAGTTTCATCCTTGATGAACTGTTTGTGTTCCATTAAGGACTAGGTGCCTTGAACAGTATTACTCCGATTTTCATCGAGTCTTACTATCCTCCCACTTACCACTGCATATCGGTATTCCTCTTAGGAAAAACGCATGGTGAGCAACAATTACATGTTCTCATGTGAGATGTATAAGTACTATACTTTGGTTTCCTTAGGACAACCTACAATTAGGCACTTATCCAATTTGGGTTCTAGTTTGGTATCATCCAAACATATGCCTAGCATTCCCAAATCATCAGGAGTGAGAAAGCCCAGCTTCTTTCCTGTTCATATCCAATATGAAATCTGTCAAACAGATTTTCATGGAACCTTATTCAAAATAAGTATTGCACTGTTAAATGCTTATCCTTTGAAGGAAAATGGTAGCTCAAAGCGACTAATGATTAACCTTATCATGTCTACAAAATTTGGTTTCTCCGTTCGGACACACCGTCAAACTGACGTGTTCCGGGAGAAGTCCTCATTGAAAGAATACTATACTCTTTCAAGTATATGAGAAACTTATTGCTTAAGTATTTTCATCATGGTCAAACCGTGATGTTTTAATATTTTAGCCGATCTATTCGTCTATTTCGTGTCGAAACTCTAAAAGTTTCCGATTTGTGTTCTTCAAAAGAAACACAACCATAACGCGATGCCACATCCGTAAAGGTCACGAAATATTCATATCCACCTCTAGCCTAGCTAGACATGGGCCCACTTACGTCACTATGAACAAGGGCTAATAGATCGGTGGCACTTACACTTTTACCAAGTAAAAGGTATTTTAGGTACTTTACCTAATGAACTAGATTCGTAGACATCATTTGAATGGAATCAAATCCGTCCTAGTATCCACTTTCAAAAGTGTGGATATACGAGTCTTGTTTAATGTGTCCCAGTCAACACTGCCACAAATAAGTCTATCTGATCAAATCAGTTTGAGCTATTTGTTCGTCATATTATATGTTTGAGATTTATTTATATTCAAAATATGAATACTGTTATTCACATATAATGTGTTTATCTCAATATCATCTTTATAAAATAAAACACTTTAGTGTTCTAGAATATAAAGGTATACTCGCAACGAGTTATACTCGATATAGAGATAATGTTTCTAGTCAAACTAGTTACATTATAACAGTTTCCTAATTTAAGTACACACCCAAATGGTAGTTCCTAAACTTAGGTATCTGCGGTTGAAACAGCGACTTTCGTCCCATTTCCTATTGCAGATTAATCTCAATTGAAGTCAGTATCCTGCTCATAGCAGATGCTGCACGTCAATGCATATTTTATGTACCACTTAGTATCTAAAATCCAATTTAATACTATTAGTGAACATGTTTATGACAAACATTTTTGAAGTCAGAGCCTTGCCCGTCTTCAATTCCTTCATGTCTGCTTTGTCCATACGGCAGTCATGCTTCAATGACCCCGTTTGCCACAATTTAGGCAGACATCTTGGGATATGTCTTTTATCTTCCTAGAAGATTATAATGATTTTGCCTTTGCCCTTTTCACATTCCAGAAGTCTTTGGCCAAGCTTTGGCCTTCTAGAATATCGAAGTAAGATGCGCCTTGCGCTACTTGCCTATTGCAAACTTTGACTTTGGTCTCCTTGAGAATAGTTATTAACTCTCCAAGAGTTGTTTTATTGCAATTTAATACTTCTAAGATCTAAGAATAGATCTATGAAGATCCTTCAATTTCATTATCATACTTTAAGGATCTAATCCTTAGTTCTGATTAAGAAATTAAGGAGTCATTATGACAAGATAATGAATTAAGTACTAAAGTTATCATCACATGAATCTCCAAAGATCATGCTCTACTATTTACTTAACTCATGGCTTAGGCCTAAGATGTTATTTTATCAAATAAAGTAACTTCTTAGTTTCAGGACTATCCAGAAATTTATTCCCAATTTGAAAATTAAAGTCGTCTAAACACATTTTCCCTAGGATAATGTTTTAAACACTAACCTTTCAATTTAATCTTGATTCTAATAGTCCAACTATTTAATCAACGATTTCAGGTACAATCTAATGTAATGATTACTATAGTCTAACTATATAACTTATTACAATTTTATTGGTTAAAATCAAATATATATTGATTACTATAATCCAATTATATAATCATTATAAATGATCGGTAAAATCCAAATATATTGATTACTATAATCCAATTATATAATCAACTATAATGAAAGGTAAAATTCAAATATATATTGATTACTATAATCCAATATATAGTCAACTATAAATGAAGTAGTTTGAATACAGTCTAACTGTTAAATTAAAACAACTATTAAATATTAGTCCAACTAACATTTAATTTATTTGACTAATGGTATTTGATTGAGCGCGTATAGCAAGTATCTAAACGAATATTGCAAATTTAATTCTTGCCTCCCATTATTTTTCGGCGAGCCTCTAACCCTCTGTCGAGTACTCGGGAAACCAGTTTCCTAGTGGGCTAGGATCCCGTTAAATAACACACAACCTTGACTTTGGCCAACAAGCTGTATGATATTTAACTAGGTAGATCTCAAAGATCAATTGGATCTCATCCAATTCCTAGATCCAGTAGGTGGATTTCCAAGTCCGAAACATATATTTTATATATGCCAATATATCGAATATATTACCTAACCTTTTTCCTCTGAATCAACTAAGCCTTGGCTTTGGCACAACAAACTTAATGATCACAGTTAAGCGGAACCCATTGACATGGAAAGCTTCGTAATCAATGTCGATGGACAAGAAGTGATCTTGACTTTGGCCAACAAATCACAACTTGGACAAGACACCGATATGGAACAAAACTCTCATGATTCAAACACATCCGCAATTGACAAAGGTCTTGACTTTGGCCAACAAACCAATGTCAACTTTGGATCTTGAGTAAGAATCACTCAATGGAAGGAAAAACGCTTAATATATTGTGAGGGTTTTTCACGTGCAAATTGGCAACCAATTTATTATCTTTGTTAAGGTCTCATCATCATACACCCTTAAACATGCATTCTAAATACATAATAAAGCGCGTATAAATAAATAAATTAATAATGATATGCAGATGGATATCTCACAAATTGTTCCTAGAACAAATCACTCCCTTTCCTCTCCCCCGGCTAGAAATATTCTAACATCTACCCAATTACAAAATACAATAAAGAAACATCATTTACATTG
Source organism: Zanthoxylum bungeanum (assembly GCA_019454045.1). Taxonomy (NCBI): domain Eukaryota; kingdom Viridiplantae; phylum Streptophyta; class Magnoliopsida; order Sapindales; family Rutaceae; genus Zanthoxylum; species Zanthoxylum bungeanum. The sequence continues at coordinate 75,246 of SKCR01032109.1, read as the reverse complement.
AGGGGAATAGGTGAGAAGAGAAATACAATGAGAGAGGAGATAAAAGGCTGGACACGTAGGTCCAATTTATAAATTCTAAACTTATTACAACCATTTCCAAAACTGCATTGCCCTTCTAATATCCATCCGATATACATTATCCATACAACACATTCATGTAATCATACAAATCATGTTATTCAATCAATTTAATCCAATTAATTAATATTTGAATTAATGACCATATAATGTTCATACAACGATTTGATTTGCGTGAGTCAAACTCGTTTAAGAATAAATACTCAAAGTAAGTATTCTTGAATTATATTGAACTACAACTTTAAATCCAATTTATTTGTATTCAATACTAATTCCAATTTAATTCCAAATTAAATATATACACTTACTTATAAGCCTTAAAGACTTGGATTCCAAATCCAATCTTAATGGGTCTCAAAGGCCCAATAACATCCAATGTCATTTCAATTAAAGTCCAATGGGCTTTTAATTGATTCTTAAGGCATGGGCTTTGGCCATAATGGATCAAACCCAAAATGCCAAGGCCCAATAGGAATCACCCTATTGCCAACAAATCAATTTAGGCCCATTAGGCCCAATTAAATTCTTTAAAGGGCCAAGTGATGTATTTGGACTTGATGAAATTGGTTTTGGGCCCAATTGGATCCAATCCAAAAGTCCAAAACCAAACTTAGTCAAACAAAGCTCATTAAGCCCAAATACACACTTTTAGCCCAATTCTTAATTAAAGGCCTATTAACATAATTATAATATTCCAAATATCACAATTACTTTAATTAAAGTGTATTAGCCATGATTAATTAATTAAACTCAATATTTCCAAAATACCAATTAACTTAATTAATCATGCTTAATCCAATAATTCATGCTCAACACAAATTGAAGCCAAAATACATCATTTCATGTTTAACACAAATTGAATCCTAAATTCATCATTTCATGCTCAACATGCTCTTTGATTTTAACATAAACATTATTGACTTTGATTCTAATCCAATCAAACCAACAATCAACATTTAAACACGCATTTAAACACATCATTTCATGTTACAAAAAATCAAAAACTGTAGTACTATTCACTGCTATATTCGGCCACCCTAATATTTTTTTTAATTTTTGATCCAATCAATTTATTTCAAATCTAATCATGCACAACTCTAAGTTAACATAATCTAAGCATGCTCAAAGCATCAATTTGAAGAAATCATGCTCAAAACATAAAAGCCCCAAATTTTAGTCTCATGAACCCTAAAATTTTCATGCTTAAAATTGGCTCTTGATACCATTGTTAGTGTTCCTAGAACATGCCAAGGATCTAATAAGCATGAAAACATGTTCACAAATTCAAAATAAGTTGTGGAATTACTTACATTGAATGGATTTGAGCTTTTAAAATTTTGAGAAGAAGATCCAAGATCGAAGATGCTTCCTTTGTTGATTCCAAGCTTTGAGTTGAAGATCTCCAAGATCCTTCCTTTGTTGATTCCAAGCTTTTGAAGTTGTTTCCCTATCACCTTTGTTGATTTCTCCAAGTGCTAGCTAACTTGATTTTGCCACAAAATCAAAGAGAGGGAGACAAGAAGCTCACGCCCATGGAGCTCCTAGGGTTTCCAATTGTTTCAAGTGTTGTATTGAGTGAAGAGAGAGAGAAGGCTTTTTGGTTTTGTTAAAGGGTTTTACCCTTTTACCCAAAACCATGTAGTTGGGGTAATTTGGTTTCACCTAAACCAAGTGGTTGGAAAGTAAGTGGTTTTGGCATAAATGCCAACTACCCTCCCAACTACCACATTAAAGTGGGCCCCACATTTCAATTCAAAATTCAAAAATCTCTACGAACATTTGCCGCGGCTCGGTTCCGTTTAATCCAATTAAACGAACTTTCGTCGCTAAATAATTAAATCTAATTTAATTAAATAATGATTCCTCGCAAATATATTACGAACATCGTCTACGAATTAATTCTAAATTAATTCGTTCGTTCGTATTAAAGTCCAACTTTAATTTCGTAATGAAATCCAATTCATATTAATATATCTGATATATTAATTTTAGCCCATACGAATAAATTAAATAGAAAAATCAAATTTAACTATCAAATTTATTCTACCGAGTAATTCCAAATTAATCGCGTTCTCTCTCTTCCGAACACATTTAATCCCAGATTAAATAATACCTCAATTAATCCCAGATTAATTTTCTCTCTTAATTAATCCCAGATTAATACTAATTTAAATCAACTGTCATCGGTGAATCTTTGGGAAGCGACCCAAGAGATCCCTGGATATGTTGGCAGTAAATACGGTCATCAGATTATCCGAATACGTGTGTACCTCGTACCACGTGTTTACCGATTTACAAGACATGGTTGGCTTCTAGCAAAGCACCGTGCCTACCCAATTCTCCAGAAATATTCTTACTGGAATATATAATCTATGTCCGGCGTAGTATACGTAGTATTGTGTATTGCGATCCAGTATCAGATTGTCACGTGCTAGGCCTGGGGCTAGAGTCGTGTCTGCCCCGTACGAAGCACATGTCGGATGTCTGGTTACTAGTCTCTATTATCGGATATACATGACCTAGTCATAATATCCCGATGACTGCAGTACTTAAGAGCACTAGTACCGTATCCTACGTGACATCATCTCCACTATGACTGGAATGACACTTCCATCTTGACATCACACCCAATACTCTACGATTCTCAATATACCCAGCATTGGCGTACACAGAACCGGTTAAAGCCTTGGACGACCAAAACTAAAGCATACCGATTGTCGCAAACGCTTAAGTGTAAGCGTGAGTTAGAGCAGATCGGTCAGACCCCGAGCTCCTAATAAAGAATTTATTTCCTTTGCCCCCGTGGATGTAGGTTGAATCCATTTCGCCAAACCACGTTAAACTCTTTGTCTTGTCTGTTGTTTCTATCTTTTGCCAAGTTTGATTTGGTTCCCAACTAACCAAACAAATTCACTGCTTGGGGGAGGTTTGTTCGAGGAGTGATTTTTCCCGAATTACCCCTGAAACGAAAAACTACCGTCAATAATATATAACACTGTTCTTATCGATAGCATAATTGAAGCAGTACAAATACAAGGAAACAGTGTTTTCCTGAACATTATTAGTCATCTAATCAAAACCAAAGGGCAGGGTAGGAATGAAAAATAGAAAAAGATGAAATACATAAACTCAAGTTGAATTCATGATAAACGGTCATTTCAAAGTTACTTGATAGAAATTGATTTGTACTGGCGCATTGTGCTAGTTATAGCCTGTTCAACTGGTAGCCTTTCCAAACTTGATGCACCATAAAACCCATGAACTCCTTTGGTTCTCTTCAATATGAACTCTGCCTCAGTAGGACTGGAAATAGGGCCTGTAATTTGAAACAGAAATCTTTAGTTAATAACATTCTTTGATATCAAAAGGACATTTAATTTGGGTGTTGAACGTAAGTAGAGTACAAAAATTAAAGGGAAAAAACTAAATTTAAGGATTCAAGTCAAAATGCACATAAGCATACCGGAAGAGCTGAAATTATGGTAATATTATTGAAAAAGCCTTAGAGACGAATCGCTGAAATGAATATGCAGAAGGAAAGAGACAGAGAGAAGGGAAAATAAGAGAGAAGTTAAAGAGAACAGGGAACATAAGAGTGAACTTGAAAGTTGTAAATCTACAGCTTATATGGCTCTCTCTCATCTAAACATTGAAAACAAAGGCTCTGTCCACTGAATGCCAACCAACTAATTTACGGCTTCAATAATGACACAAAAACATGCTTAACATGCACCATAACAAAATATTTATTCTATAACCCAGGATTTCACATCAATGAATAATATTCTAACTTCGTAAATTCAGAGACACGGAATTTGCACTAACAAACAGAAGGTGTGCAAAAATGTACCCCCATGGCAGAGAACAATAGCACTGGGATTGATCCTATGCGCGGCATCCGCTATAGCTTGAACACGAACAACACTTTCGTCCAATGAGACAGCGGTTTTTGCGCCAATGGATCCAGAGGTAGTGAGCCCCATATGAGCCACTATGATATCAGCACCAGCCTTTGCCATCTCCACAGCTTCATCTTGGTTGAAGGCATATGGGGTTGTCAAGAAACCCATTTTATGTGCTTTTTCAATCATCTCAACCTCCAAGCTGACACAGTGATAAAAATTCTAGCTGTAAGAGGCATAGTGAGTTATTTTATAACAAGAACATGAATAGAACATATTATTCACAGCATACCGATATCCCATTCCAGTCTCTTCCAGATTTTGTCTAAAATTACCATCAAACAGCCCAACAGTTGGAAAATTTTGCACGCCAAAGAACCCAAGCAACTCCAATTGCTTCAAGAAGTAATCCATTCGGCGAAAAGGATCAGTTCCACAAACCCCAGCAAGAACTGGTACCTCCTTTACCACCTAGAATTCATAGTAACTTTCATTAGTAAGAAACTCCTGATAAAGGCAATAGAAACTGAACCAGAAACAGAACTGTGTTAAGCTTGATCAATATTTGAATTCTGCAAAACAGTAAATTACTAACTCACTGCGAAAATCAGAAAGATGATTATTGGCAAACAAATGGTTCAAATATAAATAACTTTTAATGTATTCAACACGCATGTGTATGTGTCCCCCTCTGAACAAGTGTGCATGAAGATAAATAGGTACAGTTTTCTGAGTAATGGAAGTTTACTGGCAACACTTCATTGGCCATTTCAAGAACAACTGCATTTGCATCAGCAAAAGGCAACAAGCCTGCTAAGGAACCCCTTCCTGCCATGCGAAAGCGTCCCGAGTTGTACAATACTATCAGATCAACACCACCAGCTTCCTCAAACTTTGCAGATATTCCAGTCCCAGCACCAGCCCCGATTATGGGCAACCCGTTATCTATCTGATCTTTCAGTTTTAATAACACTGCTTGTGTCCTTTGTAAAGTTTCTGTTACATATACAGTTCATAGGTTAGGAGCGTCCACATCAATATGCTGCTGTATCCACCATCTAACTCACAAATGAAAAGAACGTATTTTGCCTTTATGCTTTATTTATTAACTTTGACCAAATGTAACACAAGTATATCAGCAAAAGTTGGGAGTGGTAAAATATCACAAATGCATCTCAAATGTTATATGTTCCTGAATTTTTGAGGGCTACAAACTATAGCGTAAATTGTAATCCATAAACTATCTTAAGGCTTCACTAAGATGAGTTGTCTTCTCTTGTATAGAAATAAATTCAATAAATAATATGCAATATATTGTTATAATGAAGCAGTTATCATACTCTAACCTGGTGCGGCACCAGGGAAGTTGCTTGGGTTGTAACATATGGTCCCATGGCTTGATGTATATTTGTTAGAAACAGGATCATCATGACGTTCTTGACTAGATTCACAAGAGACATGATGGGCAGATCTGGAATCCATAAGATTCTTCCCACTAATCTCTAAAAATGAGTCAACCAAAGCATCCGCAAACTCAGGGTCATTGATATGATATGGGTATACCTTTACCTATATTAATCCCCACAACTTCCAATTAACAAAGTCCAATAAAAAAAAAAAACAAATGAAATAATGTGAAACATAAAACGTAATAAAACAAAGAATGTAGGAATTGTAAAACTACATTTGATGAGTGATAAGGATACCTGATGCCAATCTTCATTTGTCTGAATATGAGTCTGCAGTTCACTTATAAGTGTACCACTTGCCTCAGGATCATAAAATGGCTTCCCTGGTGCATCCAAGGCTGAGATACCATTTTGTGGCAAGCAAAGATGGATCTTTGATGATGATCTGTTTAGTTTATTTGCAATAAAGACAGCAAACTTCTTGTTCTCATCCACATTGGTCCGCATGAGTGAGACCTGCAAATGCAAGCATTACATGTCAAAAGTACCCAAGAAACATGAATCAATTATTATACCCTGCTCCGTTTAGACTACAGATCAGAAAAAAGGGAAGAAAAAATCAACTAACCATTTCAATAAGAGAAACCCCAACTTACATGCTAGGCAGTACCATTAAAATTATTAGAAGGAAAATCCAAATTTGAGATTCAATACCTGTTCATTATGTACATGAATCTTCCGTTGTTGAAAATTCGAAGGTATGGTATCTTTAGCTCCAAAGTTCACCATGTCCAAGGCACCCACACTCAGGACTAAAGGAATCTTCTTCTCTATGGTTGCATCAAACCGAGAACTGTCACAAGCCATAACACCTCCTACTACATGATCTGCAACCTCCGTTGTTGTGATGTCCAACACACCCTGTGAAATCAAATTGACATTTTTCAATTAGCCGGTATACCAGTTTCACTCGTACCAAACCTTGTAGAAATTCCCTATAGGATGACACCACACAATTATCAACAAATTAAAAGGCTTTCAAAAAAGGCTATGTCGTTACATTAAGGTTGTGAATCATTTGTAAACATAAAAACTATTACACTTGAGAGAAATCACGCTTGTTCATCGTGACACATCTATGTCAATTGTCAAATACCTGTATGAATCCCTCTTTAACCAAAGACTCCATAGCCCTGCCGCCAACTCCAGTGGCATGAAAAATCAGAGTCTCATAACCTTCTTTCACCAATCTTTCTTTCACAGAATTTACACATGGAGTTGTAACTCCAAACATGGTTATTCCAACAGTACATTTTTCTTTTGCACTACTGAACCCTCTTGAGTTCTCTAGCCTCCCAACCACCATTCCAGCAAAAGCAGCTCCAGCATTCGAAAAGACAACCCTACTAACACTATTAATCCCACATACATCTACTACTGATGGAATCAATATCAAGTCAGAAGTTCCAATATAAGCCTCAGTCTGACCGCTAGCAACAGTCGATACAATGACCTTTGGTAACCCAATAGGAAGAGATCTAAAAGCGGTTGATATAAGAGATGTACCTCCACTGCCTCCCAGACCAATTACTCCAGCCAGAACGTGATCCTCCACAGCTTTTTTTAGAAAATTCTCAAGGGCTTTACTCATAAAGCTAATAGCTTTGCCTCTATCATCATCAAGCTCAACTGGGATTTTCTCAATGGACTCAGATAAGCAAGAAAGCACATCCTTTCTCTTCACAAACTTGAAGTCCCCCACATCCTCTGTTTCTTTTCCACTAACAGACACATCAACCACCACAACCTCTACCTGTTTTCACCAATTAAGATTTTTTTAAAAATTCATTGATAATTAAATCTAATGAATGTATATAAATGTTACCTTGGAAGAGGAGTGATTGGAGAAGGTGGCAAGATTAGATCGAACAGATTCAGAAAGAAACTGAAGCTCCTCCAATTTTGTATCTGCAGTTCCGATACAGAAAATACTGGGTATTTTATCGTCCATTTGATCTGCAATTTGTTGACCTTGAAGAATGAAGATGTGAAGGGAAGCAAATTATCTACACCGAGTTGTAAGAAAGTATTATTACAGTGCTTTATTGTAAAATATTTTATAAGAAAAAGTTAAGGTGTCGAATGTCACAGGTAATGGTGCGTTTACGTACTCGTAATCGGAATGAGATTAAATCGGAATGAAATGGAATCGGAATGAGCTGAAATGAGAATGGTAAATCGGAATCAAAATAACTTGTTTACTTAACTGTAGCAATCGGAATCGGAATGAAGCAGTATTACCATTGATATGTTAACTTTGTCCAATAATCAGAATGAATTGTTAAAAAGTTACAAAAATATCATTGGTTATAATTATATATTAATTATTTTTAATTTTTGATGTATTAAATTACTCAATGTTAAATCATTCTTTTTTACTAAATATTAAATTATTCTTTTATTAAAATATTAAATATTATTTTATTATTAATTATTATTAATTTTATTTATTATTTATAAATTAAGTATTACTTTATTAATTAATTATTAATATATTAAATTACTAAATATTAATATATTCTTTTATTAAATTATTATTTTATTAAAATAGTCAATATTATTTTTTTATTAATTATTAATACATTTTATTTATTATTTACAAATTAATATTAATTAATTATCTTATAGATAATATTGTAATTTCCCATCAATAATGGGAATGTGAATCTCATTCGCATGGGGAATGAGATTCTCATTCCCCATTCCCAAATTTGTGGGCCCATTACCATTCCTATTCCCATTTTTTTTTCAATTTTATGAAGTAAACAACCTTATTGAAATGATTCTCACTGCTCCATTCTCATTGTCCTTAAGTAGGGGTGGGCGCGGTTCGGTTTGGTACGGTTTTTGCTAAAACCCGAACCAAACCATATTTTACGGTTTGTATTTTTTACCTCTCAAACCAAACCATTAAATAACGGTTTGGTTCGGATTGAAAATTTTTTAAACCAGCAGTTTACGGATTGGTTCGGTTCGATTTAAGGATTATTAAAAATAAAACAAATTTTCATCCACTTAAGTGTAGACAAAAAAAAAACTAGTTTATCCAACAAATAGTATGAAGTGTTAGAGTGTAAGCTATGACTCTAGGGAACACATGCACTCCATAAATGATTGAAAAATGAGGCACAATTAATTCTTGTATTTTTTAAAAATTATCTCGAATAATGATTGCTACCATCATTCTAATTAAGAGACAAATCCAACAACTTACTTTCAAGAATAATGATGCTACCCGTAGGCACTGCATTTTTGAATATAAGTCTCTATGATGAGTCTCATTTGGAGACACTACCTTTTAAGTCACGGAGGTCACGGAAAACGGACATCGGAAGGGGAAATTCAAAATAAATAAGGTTCAATGTTTTCGTTCGTGATGCGTTCGTGTATACGTTCGAACGCCAAACAGATTGCGGGCGTTCGTGCCGCGTTCGAAGAGGCGTTCGAACGGTGTCGGTAATTCTGGTTTTGCTGCTAGCCTCACATCAAGCCCAATTCGCCCAAACCTTGGCCCACACGCCCAAGCCCACTTAAAACACATATTTAACACATGGTGAAATCAAAACAAATCTAAAAATCACATACCAAATTAACATTAAAATCAATCAAATATTTTTAACTCCCTGATTAAGATATTCACCCACCAATTACACAAGATTCATTCATTTCATAAACCAATCAAAATATCTCCCTTATTTACTTGATTCCATTCCTTACCTAGAAACCCTAGCCTTTGCCTATAAAAAGAACCATTCACTACCCTCCTCGGGGCTAGCTCATTCACACATATTCACATAAAGAAAAAAAAAGCCTCTCCATTCACACCTAACATACTCAAGAAACAACCTAGAATTTTCCTCTCCTCCTCCTCCCTTTCCACCGAAAACAACACTCCCCCTAAACACTCTCCATAACTGAAAATCACAGCCTCAATACAGCCCCCATAACCTCCAAAAATCGCAGCCCTTTAGCCCTTAAAGACACCCAAGAACAGTAGCCTAAATTCAGCAAACATAGTGACCAGAAAACGTCACCGGAAGAGCAGCGAAATACAGTAAAAACAACAGCAAAAGATGGAGAACGACGACTCAAAACAGTAAGACAACGAACGAGAGCAGTGAACCAGTGAACCGGAAGAGTTGTGGAGCATCCACCCTTCCGACGATCGTATACCGTACATCCGAGAGGTGATTTAAAAGGTTAGTCCTGAGGGCACTTTTCTCATTAGTTTATATTCATCTTTTGATTGTTTATTGAATTTTATTCGCATGAGAGTCGTTTGTGGATGCATGTTGTGGCTTGAATGAAATGGAAAATGTGTCGACTCTGGTGGTATATAGGATGGAAACCCGGACATAAATTTCATAGCCGATTCCGAATGGACGGTAGTATGATCTGTACTCATGATACAACACCACGTACCACTTGAGTAAACGGCACATTCTTTTGTTTTATGTTGCTTTGATTTATTTATTTTTCGTTATTTGAATTCTGCATGTTACTTTTGTATATATGATACAATCGAGCGCATGGGCTTAGTAAGTCGGATTAAAGGTCCCCTATTTGGAGGGGTTAAAATCCTTTTCCACAATGCTTTGCCGCACCGGTTGATGTATGTTCGGTTGGATATAAGATATGTTCAATCGGATATACTAAGTTTGATATGATTGTCTTTATTTTTGTATGCATGATGTGATCGAGCGCATGGGCTTAGTAAGTGCGATGAAAGGTCCTCTAATTGAAGAGGTTAAAATCATTTACCATGATGCTTTGCCGCGCCGATTAACGTATATTCGGTTGAATCTAAGATGTGTTCAATCGGGTATATGAAGTCTAAGGTTATTGTCTTTATTTTTATATGCATTGAGATAAGCGCATAGGCTTAGTAAATGCGATGAAAGGTCCTCTAATTGAAGAGGTTAAAATCCTTCGCCACGATGCTTCGCCGCGCCGCGCCTCATATTTTGCTATTTGCTTTTTATGTATGTATTGCGTCACATTTTTTGCATCAAGTCTGTTCCCGTTCGAACGCTATACGAACGCGAACCTTCTGTTTCCGTTCGAACGCGTTTTACAAATGCTACTCGAACGCGCTTACATTTTGTTTCATCAGGTCTGGATCCGTTCGAACGCGTTATCGAACGTTATACGAACGCGAACCTTCTGTTTCCCGTTCGAACGCGTTTTACAAACGCTACTCGAACGCGCATGCATTTTGTTTCATCAGGTCTGGATTCGTTCGAACGCATTATCGAACGCTACACGAACGCGAACCTTCTGTTTACCGTTCGAACGCGTTTACGAACGCTACACGAACGCGCACACACTGAACTAAGTTTGTCTCATCATATTTCATGCACAATTGCCTTTTGGGTGATCTCCCTTGCATTATGTAGCCAATCATATTATTTGTATTCCTGCATTTATCCATTCGATGTGTTCTTGGGATGATATTCAAGCATGATTAGGCTGTTAGCATGTTATTTGGTTAATATGTTCATGAGATAGTACTCAAGCATGATTAGGTTGTTCTTAGTTTTCCCTATCATATGATTGAGAAATGTTCATGAGATTGCCATGTGTTGTTGCATGTTGTGATGATTAATTTCATGCATGTGGATTTAGAAGCATGATACTCTTGGAAATAAGTGTTTCTTAGGCCTGATTAAATTATTACACAAATCCTTTCATTACAAGTGACATAAGTAAGGGACCATTCCGAACCCAACGGTTTGAGGTCTTTCCTTGCGAGGGGTGAGTGCGGCCTTAAATCTCATTTTCCTGGTTCACACCGGGTGGCGACTCCATTATTCTCCGGTTTAGTCCCCCGTGGCTACTCCGTACTCCCAACCGGGCCGCGAGCCCGGGACAGCATGCGTCACCCAATTTCTGTGTTCCCACAGTTTGGTGACTCCACTGGGGATAGAGAATCGGCCCCGAAATATTGTCTTGTAATGTTTGGATTTGTGTTCTAATTGACCGTGTCTATAGTGGATAAAATGGGGGTTTAATCAAAGGCATTTTAAGGCTAGGTAATGGTTTGGTGTATTCCTTCATTCACTACATTTCTAGAAGGAAAAACTGTGAAGGCACCTATATAGCCATCTACTAGTAGCCTATTGTGATGGACTAATTTGGAGGACTCATTGTTTATTCCTGACACCAAGCGATAAGAGCCTAAGAGGCTTGGGTATTTAAGTGAGCCTCGCTCCACCTTCCCTCTGGGGAATCTACAACGGGAAATCCATTTGACAGTCAGTCACACACCATAGCTCATTGGCACGTACCTTAGTGTATAAAAAAGGGTGCGCTCACTTGGTCGCTCGAACCCTTGATTGGGGAGACCTAGTTGTGGGCCATCCTTCGCCGATGAGAGCCTTTGTCTACACTCTTGTGAACCCACCTATAGACCGAGGTTGTATGGTTAAAGTAACAATTATTTCCTTGAGTATGTGCTTGTGGACCATCCTCATTTGGATGCAGTTGGACCATTGTCAGAAATGCGGACTTGCTGGGCCATTTAAACTGGGGCGAGTTCGTACCTTATGACCATTGGGCCCAAAGCTTCTGAAATGTTGATGGGCCATTCTGTAGAAATTATTGTTTTATGTTTGCATTATCTTTCTTTTATGCTCTTGTTTGGGAACATCGCCGTTTGGATCCATTTGGACCATTTGTCATGTGATATGGGCTTGTTGGGCCATTTAAACTGGGACAAGAACGTATTTTATGACGATTGGGCCAAAGGCTTCTAAGTGTTGATGGGCCACTTTGTGCTTGTGTTCGGAACATTACCATTTGGATTTAGTTGGGCTCCTTGCCATGAGATGTGAACTTGTTGGGCCATTTAAACTGGGACGAGTTCACTCCTATGACAATTAGCCTAGAAGCTTCTAAAATGATAACGGGCCGATTTGTTTGAAAATTTTAGTTGATTTAGTATGTTATATATGTTTCATGCATCTCATGCACCCCCATGCATACATACATCATGTTAACCCTTGTGTTCTGAAAGCCATCATAGATTCCCGTTGGGTTAGGGAAAAGGGAAGACTCACCAAAATACTGGGAACAGACATGAGTGAATCAGATATTGAGGTATCCCGTATGGATCAGTTGGAAAACGGTCTCGCCAAGGTCACTGAACAGTTGCAAGCCTTGACTACTGCCATGACAAATATGGCTATGCCCCGTGCTGGGGGAAATTCTGAGAATATGAGGCGTGAGGAGCCTCCGAACGGGTTGGGGGATGATATCCCCACTTTTGATGATGACATGACAGAGCCTGCAACAGGCAGAGTGATTGGGTCTCAGGCAGAATTTCAGAAGCTTTGGGATCAGGTTGAGTCAGTTACCCGTAAGATGAAGGGTAAGGACGAAGAATTACTAGACTATGAGGCGATGGCTTTTGAGGAACAGTTGCCTACTCAGTTTATGATGCCGGATATGGCCAAGTTCAATGGGAATGGGGATCCGAGGGTCCACCTCCGACAATATGTGTCAGTTATGAGTTCAGTGGGCCTAACACAGCGCCAAGCTCAGAAGATGTTTGGGATGTCACTTGAGGGGGCACCCGTAGTGTGGTACCATAGCCTTGAAAGAAAGGTTAAGGAAGATTGGAGGGAACTAGCTGATGCTTTTCTGAAGCAGTATGTTACAGACTTAGAGATTGACTTGTCACTCCGTGATTTGGAGAACACTAAGCAGAAGCTAGAGGAAAGTTTCAAAGAGTGTGTGGATCGCTGGAGAAGCCAGCTTTTGAAAATGCAGACTCGGCCTTCGGAGAAAGACCAAATTAAGATGATTCTCAAGGGCACCAAACCCTCTATTTATGGTAAGCTGATGAGGATGACTTCGATGATTTTTGATTTTCGACAGTTGAGGGAAATTGTCATGGATATTGAGGAAGAGGAGGCTGAAAACAGAAAGTTTTATGGCCAGAATAAAAGAACTTTTGGGGGGCCTTCTGAGACCAAGCCCGCTACTGCTGAGGTCGCTACCATCAGAAACAGGCAATTCTCCAACCTTGGTAGACCTTTGTCAAGGGTGTTTGAAAAGTTACAGGGACAAGGACTCTTGAAACCCTTAGAAGGCAAACCACTTCCACACCCCCCACCGCCACACATAAATGTGAACCTTTATTATCACTTCCACCAGCTACATGGCCATGACACCGACAACTGCACCCGCCTCAGGCATGAAATTCAAGATCTCATAGATTCCAATAAAATACCCGACCCAGGAAAAGAACAACCCAACACACACAGAAACCATCTACCAAACTACCACTCCATTCCACCACCCACCTACATGATCAACTCTGGATTGCCCGAAACTTTTGTCCTCCAAACCCTCAACCACCAAGCTTCTTACATGGATGACAGCGAAGAACCATGGGTCAAGGAAGAAGGCACTGCTGCGGATGATGGAAATATTCCTCCTAGTCTATTTGATCCTGCATTTTTAATAAAGACATTGATTTAGTCTACATGTTCGAACCATTTTCTTAAATGATAATAAAGATGTTCATTTCGCTTACTTGCCTGAGGCTCTTCCTTTCAACCTGTAACATGAGTATATTTGAGAAAAACATTCAACCATGGTACTATGAAATTCAGTGATGTTTAGAACGCGGGGAATCCTCGGAATAAGCAAGCAGAAATGACAGGATATCCATTCAGAAATTGGGAAATGGAACAATGAGACTATCAGACTTGGAAGGGAATTAGTTCACCGAGCCGATCAACATAGACAGATTGAAGCAGTGGTTTGCTTGAGGAAAAGAAGACTGAGCAGTCATCAAGGGAATTGACGGAAGACCTAACCCGACGGGATAGGAATATTCATGCATGCATACACGTAACAAATTTTGCATCCTTTCGTGTTTGTTCTGTGTTGTAATAACAGGTTTCAAAGAAGAAAAAAAAAGACGTCAAATGCAAGCCAACCAGAAGCAACAACAGTACAATGGCAGCAGTTTTCAGGAATGAATCACAGGGGCGAGGACCATATCAGTACCAGTTTGGGGGCGAGGCCCACGTCAGTATCAGTTTGGGAATGAGTCATAGGGCCGAGGCCCACATCAGCATCAGTTTGGGGATGAGTCCCATGGCCGAGGCCCACATCCGTATCAGTTTGGGGATGAGTCCTGAGGGTCGAGGCCCACATCAGTATCAGCTAGGGGCAAGACCCATATCAATACCAGTCTGGGGGCGAGGCCCACGTCAGTATCAGTTTGGGAATGAGTCATAGGGCCGAGGCCCACATCAGTATCAGTTTGTGGATGAGTCCCAGGGCCGAGGCCCACATCCGTATTAGTTTGGGGATGAGTCCTGAGGGTCGAGGCCCACATCATTATTAGCTAGGGGCAAGGCCCATATCAATATCAGTTGGGGCGAGGCTCGCTTCAGTATCAGTTAGGTGGCGAGGCCCACATCAGTACCAATTTGGGGGGAGGCCCACATTAGTAACAGTGTTGGGGTGAGGCCCACATCAGGTTAAGGACAATGCCCACATCAGCATCAATCTGGGGGCGAAGCCCATATCAGTATCAGCATGGGGGCGAAGCCCATATCAATATCAGTCTGGGGGCGAGGCCCACATCCTTATTAGCATCAGTCTGGCCGAGTATGGCACTCTGGGGGCGAGGCCCACATTCTTATCAGCATCAGTCTAGCCGGAAATGACACTCCAAGAATGGAAGCACAGTTCGAGAATGAAAAAGCCGGGAATGACACTCCAAGAATGGAACCACAGTTCGAGAATGAACAAGCCGGGAATGGCACTCCAAGAATGGAAGCACAGTTCGAGAATGAACAAGCCGGGAATGGCACTCCAAGAATGGAAACACAGTTCGAGAATGAACAAGATGGGAATGACACTCCAAGAATGGAAACACAGTTCGAGAATGAACAAATCGGGAATGACACTCCCAGAATGGAAACAGAGTTCGAGAATGAACAAGCCAAGAATGGCAATCCAAGAATGGAGTAGAGTTCGAGAATGAACAAGCCAAGAATGGCGATCCAAGAATGGAGTAGAGTTCAAGAATGAACAAGCCGAGAATGGCAATCCAATAATGGAGTAGAGTTCAAGAATGAACAAGCCAAGAATGGCGATCCAAGAATGGAGTAGAGTTCAAGAATGAACAAGCCGAGAATGGCAATCAAAGAATGGAACAAGTCGAGAATGGCAATCCAAGAATGGAGCAGAGTTCGAGAATGAACAAGCCAAGAATTGCGATCCAAGAATGGATTAGAGTTCAAGAATGAACAAGCCGAGAATGGCAATCAAAGAATGGAACAAGTCGAGAATGGCAATCCAAGAATGGAGCAGAGTTCGAGAATGAACAAGCCGAGAATGGCACTCCAAGAATGGAAACACGGTTCGGGAATGGACCAAATCACAGTAACGGTACAGGAATGGACCACATCACAGCAACGGTTCGGGAATGAACCAGGGGTCGTACCACCTCACCACCAAAATCAACTCAACTCAACACGTGGAAAGTCAAGTGGCAGTTGGCGAGCCAGGTAAGTAAAAATGCATTGCATAACTTTGATAGGATTGTCACTGTTACACATTACACAAGTCCCATCAAAGTGGGGGCGACTGTAGGCACTGCATTTTTGCATATAAGTCCCTATGATGAGTCTCATTTGGAGACACTACCTTTTAAGTCACGGAGGTCACGGAAAACGGACATCGGAAGGGGAAATTCAGAATAAATAAGGTTCACTATTTTCGTTCGTGATGCGTTCGTGTATACGTTCGAACGCCAAACAGATTGCGGGCGTTCATGCCGCGTTCGAAGAGGCGTTCGAACGGTGTCGGTAATTCTGGTTTTGCTACTAGCCTCACATCAAGCCCAATTCGCCCAAGCCTTGGCCCACACGCCCAAGCCCACTTAAAACACATATTTAACACATGGTGAAATCAAAACAAATCTAAAAATCACATACCAAATTAACATTAAAATCAATCAAATATTTTTAACTCCCTAATTAAGATATTCACCCACCAATTACACAAGATTCATTCCTTTCATAAACCAATCAAAATATCTCCCTTATTTACTTGATTCCATTCCTTACCTAGAAACCCTAGCCTTTGCCTATAAAAAGAACCATTCACTATCCTCCTCGGGGCTAGCTCATTCACACATATTCACATAAAGAAAAAATAATCCTCTCCATTCACACCTAATATACTCAAGAAACAACCTAGAATTTTCCTCTCCTCATCCTCCATTTCCACCGAAAACAACACTCCCCCTAAACACTCTCCATAACTGAAAATCACAGCCCCTATACAGCCCCCATAACCTCCAAAAATCGCAGCCCTTTAGCCCTTAAAGACACCCAAGAACAGTAGCCTAAATTCAGCAAACATAGTGACCAGAAAACGTCACCGGAAGAGCAGCGAAATACAGTAAAAACAACAGCAAAAGATGGAGAACGACGACTCAAAAAAGTAAGACAACGAACGAGAGCAGTGACCCAGTGAACCGGAAGAGTTGCGGAGCATCCACCCTTCCGACGATCGTATACCGTACATCCGAGAGGTGATTTAAAAGGTTAGACCTGAGGGCACTTTTCTCATTAGTTTATATTCGTCTTTTGATTGTTTATTGAATTCTATTCGCATGAGAGTCGTTTGTGGATGCATGTTGTGGCTTGAATGAAATGGAAAATGTGTCGACTCTGGTGGTATATAGGATGTAAACCCGGACATAAATTTCATAGCCGATTCCGAATGGACGGTAGTATGATCTGTACTCGGGATACAACTCCACGTACCACTTGAGTAAACAGCACATTCTTTTGTTTTATGTTGCTTTGATTTATTTATTTTTCGTTATTTGAATTATGCATGTTACTTTTGTATGTATGATACAATCGAGCGCATGGGCTTAGTAAGTCGGATTAAAGGTCCCCTATTTGGAGGGGTTAAAATCCTTTACCACAATGCTTTGCCGCGCCGGTTGATGTGTGTTCGGTTGGATATAAGATATGTTCAATCGGATATACTAAGTTTGATATGATTGTCTTTATTTTTGTATACATGATGTGATCGAGCGCATGGGCTTAGTAAGTGTGATGAAATGTCCTCTAATTGAAGGGGTTAAAATCCTTTACCATGATGCTTTGCCGCGCCGATTAACGTATATTCGGTTGAATGTAAGATGTGTTCAATCGGGTATACGAAGTCTAAGGTTATTGTCTTTATTTGTATATGCATTGAGATAAGCGCATGAGCTTAGTAAATGCGGTGAAAGGTCCTCTAATTGAAGAGGTTAAAATCCTTCGCGACGATGCTTCGCCACACCGCGCCTCGTATTTCGCTATTTGCTTTTTATGTATGTATTGCGTCACATTTTGTGCATCAGGTCTGTTCCCATTGGAACGCGTTATCGAACGCTATACGAACGCGAACCTTCTGTTTCCCGTTCGAACGCGTTTTACAAATGCTACTCGAACACGCATGCATTTTGTTTCATCAGGTCTGGATCTATTCGAACGCGTTATCGAACGCGAACCTTCTGTTTCCCATTCGAACGCTTTTTACAAACGCTACTCGAACGCACATGCATTTTGTTTCATCAGGTCTGGATCCGTTCGAACGCGTTATCGAACGCTACACGAACGCAAACCTTCTATTTACCGTTCGAACGCGTTTACGAATGCGTTTACGAACGCTACACGAATGCTCACACACTGAACTAAGTACGTCTCATCATATTTCATGCACAATTGCCTTTTGGGTGATCTCCCTTGCATTATGTAGCCAATCATTTTATTTGTATTCCTGCATTTATCCATTCGATGTGTTCTTGGGATGATATTCAAGCATGATTAGGCTGTTAGCATGTTATTTGGTTAATAAGTTCATGAGATAGTACTCAAGCATGATTAGGTTGTTCTTCGTTTTCCCTATCATATGATTGAGAAATGTTCATGAGATTGCCATGTGATGTTGCATGTTGTGATGATTAATTTCATGCATGTGGATTTAGAAGCATGATACTCTTGGAAATAAGTGTTACTTAGGCCTGATTAAATTATTACACAAATCTTTTCATTACAAGTGACATAAGTAAGGGACCATTCCGAACCCAACGGTTTGAGGTCTTCCCTTGCGAGGGGTGAGTGCGGCCTTAAATCTCATTTTCCCGGTTCACACCGGGTGGTGACTTAATTATTCTCCGGTTTAGTCCCACGTGGCTACTCCGTACTCCCAACCGGGCCGCGAGCCCGGGACAGCATGCGTCGCCCAGTTTCTGTGTTCCCACACTACCATAAAATAAAAAATTTAAGAATAAAAGTATTAACAAATAAATTGAAGAATAAAAGTATTAACAAATAAATATATTAACAAAAAAATTTAAGAATAAAAGTATTAACATACTAATAAAAAAACATATAATTAAATTAAAAGAAAAATACAATTTTTTTTATAAAAATATATAATTTTTTTAATTATAACGGTTTGGTGCGGTTTAACAGGTGCGGTTCGGATTAGCTCTTGAACCAAACCGTAAATCGTTTGGGGTGGGCCAATCCTAACCGCAAACCGAACCGTTAGAAAAAAAAATCGTAAATTCGATCTGGTTCGGTCGATTTTTTTGCCCACCCCTACCCTTAAGTAATCACCAGAATAGAAGCAGAAAGAGATTGATGGATTTGTCATCTCCCTAAAATTCCCATAAGTTTAGGGCTTCCGTCACTGCTAGCAATTTTTTTTATTAGAAGTTAATGAAATTGATTCATTAACAAGTGACGGAAGATTATGTCTTTACAAGACAATTTCGCCAAGTAATGAGCAGTTAGTTATATTATTATAGATTCTCGCCCCGTCGAGATCACTGTTATCCGAAACCATAAATTTTCCAACTTTGACAGACTCATGTGGAAGTTAATTCGAAAAGTTAAGAAAACATGGTCTGTTATATCCCTAGACACCAAATCCTAACCCAATTCAATCCCTCGCCATTGCAACCTCAACTAATACTGTTGTAGACAACAGAACCTGGGCGACGCTTTTCTAGGCTCGCGACCTAGTTGGGAAGTATGAAATAACATGGATTCGCCACCCGGTGTGAACCGGGACAAATATTTAAGGCCACACTCACCCCTCGCAAGGGAAGACCTCAAACCTTTGGGTTCGGAATGGTCCCTTACTTATGTCACTTGTGATGATATAATTTGTGCAATAAACTAACCGAATCTATTCATCATTCATGCTCAAGGGTACTTAGATCTAACATGCTTTCATCCAAATAGTTTCACGCAATGTAACACAACAAGCCTATTGAACCATTAAACCAACATGTATAAATCATTACCCAAACACATCATAAACTAAGAACATGCATAATGAACAACCTAAACATGCTTTAACAAATAAATAACAAACTAAATTAAACCATGCTTTAAATAATAAACATATAACCTAAAGACTATAACATGCTCAAATACAAATTAGGATGAGACAAGATACATGTATCTTAAGTGGTACGTGGCATTGTATCCCGAGTGCAGACCATACTACCGTCCATTCGGAGTCGGCTATGGAATTTACTTCCGGGTTTCCATCCGATATACCACAAAAGAGAACACATATCCCGCTCATCCAACAATCACATCATGCTTCAAACGACTCTCATGCAATTATATATCAAAATAAATAAGACAACAATAAAGAAGATAAGTAGAAAGGTGCCCTCAGGTCTAACCTCTTTTGTCGTCTAAGAAAGGGCGTTACACATCCGTTGGAAGGGTGAATGATCCGCTACTCTTTTAGTTCACCAACGCAACGTCCTTCCTCGCTGTTTTGCTATTCGGGCTGCTGTTCCAAGTCCGTTTCGCTGCTGTTTCGCTGCTACGTTTCAGGTCACTGTCTTGGTGGTTTAGCGGACTGGTTTTGGGTGATTTTGAAGGCTTAGGGAGGTGCGTTTGTGATGGTTTTTTAGGGAAACTTTATGGAGATTTTTGGGATGGTGTTTAGGTGATTTTAGGACTGTTTTATGGGGTTAAAGACGCAACAAAAACTGACCAGAACAGGGGACGAAACTGTGCAGTTTAAGGTGCAGTGAGGGGTGTTTCGGGACTGTTTTGGGCGCTGAATTGGAGCTGTGAATGGGGGTCTTTTGTGCGACTTTGGGGCTTTATTTGAGGCTTATTTTAAGGTGTTTTAGGGCTGTGAATGGTGGCTGGAACTCGGCAATGGAGGGCTTAAGTTTGGGTGTTGGGCGTGAGTGGTGTTGGTGAAGGGGGTGAATATGCGGCAAAGCTAGGTATCCTGGCTTGGTGGTGCGGCAATGGTGGCTTTAGGGGGGATGCTTGGGCGTGTGATGAAGACTTAAGAGAGTGCTTTAGGTGTGTGAGAGAGGTATGTGAGCTAGGGTTGTGAATGGGAGTGAAGGCCTCTTTTTATAGGCAAAGAGAGAAGACTTTCCTAATTTGAGTAGGAGAGAATCTCCTAATTGGTTTCTAATAAGGAATAGATCTCCTAATTTGGATTTGTGATTGGATTTGATTTGATTTCTTTTATTTAGGTAAGGATTTTATTTGATTTAAACATGTGATAAATGTGCATATACCTAAATAAAGGCACTATGGGCGTGAATCCTCCTCCTTGGGCATGGGTTTGGTTTGACTTGGTTTGACTTGGGTATTTTGGGTTTGGTTTGGGTTTTGGGCCTTAGGTAAGCTTTGAAACGGAAGTCCAACAAGCAGCCGAAGCTAAACAACTCAGATAAAATCCAACAAAAATTCTATTTTCCAATTTTACCCTTCCAACGTTCGTTTCCCGCAGCTTTCATGACTAAAGAAGTAGTTGTCTCCATACGAGACTCATCATCGGGCTGATATGTAAAAATGCAATGCCTACAACGGTCAATTCCATCAATAAAAAAGACACAACACTGATAACTATGTTCGCTTCAAACACGAAATACAAGATCTGATCGACAGTTGCAAAATCCCAGATCTCGAAAAGAGCCAACCAAACACAAACTGAAACCCCTACCAAACCACCACGTAGTACCACCACCAAACTACATGATCAACTCCAGTTTATCCGAATATCATGTCCTACAAACCTTCAACTAGCAGGCCCATATAATGGGAATATGAGATAGTAGTGATAGTGAAACTGGAGAGTACGATCAATTTTGGGATGGTTTCTCTGTTGGTTTCTATTATATAGGTCCCAAACAAAGATTAAGCATATGAAATACTAAAATGAATATATATAAAAGACTTGAAGCATGGCGGAATCATACTTACAAAGTTATGTGATGAAGAAGATGAACAAAACCTTGAATCTCCAAGCTCCAAGTTGGTTGGTTGGTTTCGGCCAAGGGAAGAAGAAGACTTGAAGCTCCAAGCTTTTGTATTCCAAGCTCTTTGATGGTTTCCCTATCACCTCCTTTGATCCCTTGCTTGTGCTAGCAAAAAAGAGAGAATGGAAGATCAAATCTTCCTTTGCCCTTCAATGGTGAAGTTTCGGCAATTTGAGAGAGAAGAGAGAATTGTGTGATTGATTTATTTTGTTTTACCAAAAAACAATTTATATTTATGCCATAATTTATTAAATTAATAATAAATCTATGACACAAACCATGCAATGGCTTAGAGTGTCCAACACTCAAACTCCATGCAAACCAATTGAGTGAATTGTACACTACCACCATGCAATGCCATAGAGTGTTTTATACACTATCACCATGCAATGCCATAGAGTTTTTTGTACACTAACACCATGCAATGTAATGACATGTGTCATGTGGGCCCCACACGTTTCCCAATGAAAGTGGGCCCACGTCCACTCACGCGTTCGGGTTCGATATTTCCGAAATACCGAGCTTACGTCGCGACGTTAATTAAACCGAATTTAAATAAATAATTGCGCCTGGCGAAATTATTATTTACGTCGCTAACGAATTAATTTTAAACTAACTCGTTTGCCCGAATTAAAATCTAATTTTAATTTCGCGTCGAAATCGAATTTCGATTATTATATCGAATATAATAATTTTGTCGATTAATTCCAAATTAATCGTTCTCTCTCTAAACAAGGCACTTTATCCGAGATAAAGTTTCTCCGTAATTAATCCAAGATTAATTAAGTCCGAATCAAATATCATAGGTGAATCTTCAGGAAGCGACCCAGAGATCTCCGGATATTTTGGCAGTAAATCCGGTCGTCGGATAATCCGAACACGTACGTACCTCGTACTACGTCTATACCGATTCACAAGACAAGGTTGGCTTCTAGCAAAGCGCCATGCCTACCCAATTCTCCAGAAAATATCTTATAGGAATATAAGATCTGTATCAAGCGTAGTATACCGTAGTATTGCGTACATCGATCCAGTATCGGATGATCACATGCTAGGCCTGGGGCTGGAGATGTGTCTGCCCCGTACGAAACATATATCGGACATCAAGCAACTAGTCTCTTTAAATCGGACAATCCTGACCTGGTCATATTGTCCCGACGGTTGCAACCTTTTATAGAGTACCAGTTCTGTGTCCTGCGTGATCATCGCCTCCATATGTCTGAAGCGATACTTCCATCTTGACATTACATCCAGTACACTACGATTCTCGATAAACCCAGAAGAGGTGTACACAGAACCGGTTAAGGTCCCCAACCACCAAAACCAAAGTTTACCGATTGTCGCAAGTACTAGCGATGTAAGTCTCAGGTTAAGACCATATACACCTACCTTGATGCGGCCTCCCATAGACACGTAGACATACTACCAATGGGATTCCGCGGGGTCTATCCAGAGCGAAGCTGTTTTCCGTACCATCGGTAAAACACAACCTCCTATCGCACTTGCATAAGTATCCAATACTTAAATATATGAGAACTATGCCGTTGTGCCCTCACAACGTGCACAAGCGCAATACTAGTCTATTCCGCATTATCGATGTCCGATCTCGATAATACTACGACTAGGGATATTTAATGATTAAACCTTTATGGATTGATACTGTCTCATATCATCTCAATCCGGTACTAATCATATGGACTTTCGCCATTTATATATCAAAGTAAATAACATTACAAAACGGCAAAAGGCAATTCATTATCACATAGTTAATTTTGTACAATAATACAATATCATTTACAAACAGTGACGCTATGGGACATAATGTCTAACATTCTCTAGTGGCGACGAGGAAGATGTCAAAGGCATGACTAGGAGTGGCCTGTTTTAAAACGATGCCCCTTAGAAATGGATAGAAGAGGAAGAGAAAGAAAATGAGAAGGAAGGGGAAGACACTGTACTTCAACAACTTAGAAAGACTCTTACACAATTCAACATTTGGGTGCTGCTATGCTCCTCACAAGAACATATGAGGGCTATGGCTCAGGCCCTTGGGAAAGTAATGGTACCCGCATATGCAGATCCAGCAGTAGTCACTAGGTCTGTCCAGCAAGAAACCAAACAAGTCATCACTTTCTCAGAAGAAGAGCTCTTGATGGAGGGAAAGAATCACAATAGACCTATTTTCATCAAGGTAGAAGTTAGGGGCAAAAAGAACTTTATGTGTAATGGTAGACGATGGCTCTTCCATTAATGTGTGCCCACTTAAAAACATACCTCTGATAGAACAATCAAAGCATGATAACATAAAAATGAGAGTTGATGGCACTTTCACAGTCATGGTTAAAGTGGGTCTTATCGAAGATGAATTGGAGTTTACTAAGTTGAACATCCTCGTTACATTTGCACTACTTTTGGGGAAGCCCTGGCTCCACAAGTTAGGAAGAGTGTCATCGACCCTACATCAAGTTATCAAGTTCCCTAATGGAGCAGGGCTTGCTACCATTGGGGCTGAAATAGGGAATGTCGTAGTGACTAGAAGTTTAGCCTTTCACAAGGTTTCAAATCACGTCAATCTTCGAGGAGTGGGTAGATCCCAAAGTTTCCATGATCATGGAGAAAATGAATTACAATCCCAATAATGGACTAGAAGCGAGCGACCAAAGTGTATGTTCACTGCCTAACTTCATATGGCATACTACTAGAAGTGGGTTGGGATATTCTGAGGAAGAAGCGAAGCCCAATAAGAAAAATATGGGGCTATATGACTAATTTTTGAAGGAAGGGTACCGAGGAGCTCCAGAATCATACAAAGTCAGTGGCGTCACTACTTCAAGATATGTACGGATGTGATGAACTAAGAAAAGAACCCGATAGATGTTGGGAAGCGGCCGCGAGTGCGCAGCGGAAAATAAAATAAATCAAATTATGATGCCATTATCCCTTTGCCCATGACCCATTTGTTTTGATTATTCTATAAGCCTAGGCATGTTACTATATATTCTAAGCATAAAAACTCATAAAACATGCAAAGAACATAAACCTAAACATGCTAACTATCATAAGAACTCTAATTAAAATAAAGAAAGAAAAAGACTTTCTTGAACCGAAGACTCCTCCAGTCCTCCCTCCAATCTACAAGCTTTTCTCGAACTCAGCAAGCTCTTCCATGTTCCAAATAGCCACCCAAGTGTGTGGCCTCCAAAGGTGCACACACCAAAGCCAAAACTCAACGGCAAGACTACGCCTTGAGTGCATGGGTATTTTGCCCTTGGTGCTAGCCTATGCAAATACCTCAAAACTTTTAACTCGGGGTTCATCTAGTCAATTAGACTTAAGGATCCTAAAAATCAGTGGCTTACTCTTAAACCTTAGAGTTGCTCACTTATATAAACCCAAGATATAAAAGGTGTGGTGAAAAAAATTGTGAAGAATTCTTTGGGTTTATATAAGTGTTCCAAAGACAACAAAATTAATTAAGAATCTGATGTGGGATAAATGCTAATTTATTCTTAGCCATTGGATCTTAATTTAGTGCTTAATGAGATTATAAAACCCTAATAAGAGTTTGGGCCGAATTGGAATTCAAAACAAATAACAAATAAAAAAAAATTACTATTCACGTTACTATTCACTTATTTATTTATTTATTCCAATTCCCAAAGTGCCCCTATCGTCATTCACCAATCCCTAAGCCACTATGAAACCTCATAAATGATCTGTTCAATAATTGAACATATTGAATCATTTATGAACAATTCCTACAACAATCATATATGCTTTTAAATTTGTATTATGCACTGTTAACCATTGATTTCGACTTTGTTGTGTGTGACGTTTTGGGTTCCCCTCAAGTTGGACATGAAATGAATCGTGATAATTTAATCGAACATAAATTATCCTCCGATCAGATGGTCGTTCGATTTCAATGACCAAGGTTGACAATTAGCAACATGCCAAAGCCCCCGAATGAGAAGGAAATATATATATACCCATTCTGTATGCGATTTCCATATGATACGGTCCATCGCCTCACTGTATCCCCACCGTTTGACCTAGGGTATGGAAAATGTCTACCTATATAGTCAAATGTATGATGTTGATAGTGTCATGAATCGTGCTAACCCAAGAATATCACATGATTCTTCCGCTGCGGCCACAATCTCAAGCACTGATCACACATATCAACCCGCGAACTTGAATACTACTCTTATAAAAAATATTTTCCGAGAGAGTGGCGATTCTCTGTTGTATCTTTACAAAATTCATGTGTTTCAAAAAATGACCCAATCATACCCTTATGACCGAATCTTTTGAACCGGGGAAGGAGAATGTCAAAGTTATTTGATCCACACATAAGATTGTAAATACCTCAAGTCTAAGGACTAGTCATACAATCAATACATGAAAGTTCTCACAGACATATGAGATAAACACTCATTGTGAAAACTTTCGGCGGTCAGTTCGATGGACACGAGCAATTCATCCATCCATGTGATACACCAAGCGGACGGATCTCCGCTAGTAGCCTATGAGATCGGCTACCCCACTTAAGGGCGGATCATATCATTATGCTAGTCTCTCCGCTTTGTGAACGCCCAGATTATTCACAAAACTATGACTATGAACGTTTAAAAGTAATGATTCTCATAAGGCATGGAAGACATCATCTTATTAGTCCAAGGGCTTTATTTCAGCGTTTGATGATTCATATAATTCATGTAAGACACGTATAATAAAGATTGTCATTTTATTAATTAATGAAAATATTACAAATACATGTACATATAACTCATCCACAAGTTGGGTATAAGGCATATCCCTAACAATCTCCCAGTGGTACTATAGCCAACTAGTATGAATCTGGACACCATACTCCAGGGTGTGCCTATCATGCTTTTGTTGAGTCAGCCCTTTAGTCAGAGAATCTGCAAGATTATCTTATATGGGTATTTTCCCTATAATAACTTATTTTCTCTCAACAATCTCCTTGATGAGATGAAATCGTCTGAGTACATGCTTGGATTTCTGGTGGGACCTTGGTTCATTTGATTGCGCAATGGCGCCTGTGTTGTCACAGTACATCGTGATGTCATTCTTTATCGCGAGAAGCACTTCCAGCTCCGTGATGAATTTTTTTTATCTAGACTGCTTCTTTAGCTGCCTCAGATGCTGCAATATACTCGGCTTCAGTGGTGGAGTCCGCTGTAGTTGATTGCTTTGAGCTTTTCCAACTGACAGCGCCGCCATTCAAAGTAAACATATATCTTGTTTGCGATCTGATGTCATCCCTATCGGTCTGAAAGCTCGCATCACAGTAACCAATAACTTTCATCTCATAACAATCTCCGTATGTCATAAACACATCTTTAGTTCTTCTCAGATACTTGAGGATTGTTTTGACAGCTGCCCAATGTTGCTCAACAAGATTTGCCTGATACCTGCTCGTTATGCTAAGAGCATAAGAGACATCAGGTCTTGTACATAGTATGGCGTACATGATCGATCCTATTGCTGAAGCATAAGGGATCCTACTCATACGTTCTCTATCTGAAGAAGTATGTGGACATTGCCTCTTAGATAATTTGATTCCATGACAATTAGGTAAATTACCTCTTTTGGAATCTTCCATTTTGAATCTTTTCAAAACTTTATCTATGTACGTAGATTGAGAAAGTCATAACAACCTCTTAGATCTATTATGGTAGATCTTAATGCCGAGAATGTAGGCTGCTTCTCCCAAATCTTTCATGGAGAAATTATGAGATAACCATTGCTTGGTGGCTTGGATCATGGGAATATCATTCCCGATGATTAATATGTCATCGGGACATATAATACAAGAAATACAACAGCACTCCCACTTAGGGATGGCAATTTCCGGATCCGGATCCAGATTCGCAACTTTTTTTAGGGACCCGGGCCTGGCAGTGGACCCGAAAAAATGCTTCCGGGTCCGGACCCAGGTCTACCCGGGATGGAACCGGACCCGGGTACCGCAACTCCACTGTTTGTTTTTCTTTTTTATTTCTTTTTTTTTTTCAACTCTATTATGTATTAACAAATAACAATATCACAATATGTTTGAATACATTAGAAATTTGATAAGGGTTGGGTACATGGTACTTGGCTTGTGTTGTTTTTGTTTTTGTTTTTTTGGTATTTTTTTTAATAGATTAGAAATTTTATAAGGGTTGGGTACATGGTACTTGGGTTATGTTGTTTTTGTTTTTGTTTTTTTGAATGTACCGGGTCCCGGGTACCCGGGTCCAGAATCAACCGGACCCGGTACATTGCGGGGTCTACGAAATTTAAAACCAGATCCGTAATTTTTTTTAAGGATCCGGGTCTACCCGGACCCGGGCCGGGTCTATTTGCCATGCATACTCCCACTACTTTTCCTGTAAACACAAGGCTCGTCTACATTTTTGATGAAGTCAAATTCTTTGAGTGTCTCATCAAATCGTATATTCCAACTTCTGGAGACTTGCTTGAGTCCATAAATGGATCGTTTAATCTTGCATACTTTATTATGATCATCCTTAGATGCAAACCCCTCAGGTTGTGTCATATAGACTTCCTCTACGAGGTTCCCATTAAGGAAAATTATTTTGACATCCATATGCCAAATCTCATAATCAAAGTGTGCAGCTAGTGCCAATAAAATTCGAATGGACTTTATCATTGCAACAGGCGAGAAGGTTTTGTCATAGTCAATTCCTTGGATTTGTCTATAACCTTTCGCCACCAACCTAGCCTTATAGGTTTGGATGTTGCCTTCTGCATCAGTTTTATGCTTGTAAATCCACTTGTAGCCTATAGGTTTTATCCCTTCAGGTGCATCCACAAAGTCCTAGACTTGATTCTGATACATAGAGTCTATTTCGGATTTCATGGCCTGAAGCCACTTGAATGAATCAATGTCACGCATTGCTTCGTTATAACTGGTGGGATCGTCATTATCAATGACCTGATCATGTTCCTCATCAATATGGAAACCATATCTGCAGGCTCATTTTTTTCCCTACCAGACCTTCTAATTTCACAACCTTGTGGTTGTTCCGTCGCTGCCCTTTTGAGGGGCGTGATGCTTAGTTCTATGTTACTTTGTTCTTCTCGTACCTCATCGAGGTCAAGTCTACTCCCACTATATTTCTTGAGAAGAAATTCATTCTCTAGAAATTTAGCATTTCGTGAGACAAATGTTCTTTGTTCATTTGGGACGTAGAACACGTATGCTCTTGAGTTCAAGACATATTCTACAAACTTACATTTAATTGCCATATCATCCAATTTGTTAGTTTGTGTGAGCTTAACATATGCGTCACATTCCCAAACTCTTAGATAACTAAGACTAGGACGTTTCCCAAACCATAACTCATATGATGTTTGACTAACAGTCTTGAAAGGAACTTGGTTTAGTAGTAGTGTTGCAGTTTCTAAAGCAAGACCCTAAAATGAAAGAGGTAGATCCGTGTCTGATATCATTGATCGGATTATATCTAATAATGTCCGATTTCTCCTTTCGGAGACCCCATTATGCTGTGGAGTTCCCAGAGGAGTCCACTGGGAAACAATGCCATTTTCTCTCAAGTAATCTTGAAATTCGTCACTTAAGTATTCACAACATCGGTCACACCTTAGTGACTTAATACTTTTATTAACCCGGTTTTCTACTTCAGCTTTGAAGACTTTGAATTTCTCAAAGGCTTCATATTTTTACCGCATAAGGTACACATACCCATATCGTAAGTGATCATCAATAAAGGTAATGAAGTAGGAGAATCCACCTCTAACGGTGACTGATATTGGTCCACATACATCAGAGTGTATGAGTTATAATGTCTCTACTGCACGCTGTCTTTTACCTTTGAAGGGTAATTTGGTCATTTTACCAAGTAAACAAGACTCACAAGTTCCATAAGATTCATATTTGAAGGGTCTGAAATACTCATCCTTATGTAGCTTAGTTAATCTTGTTTTATTGATATAACCTAAACGACTGTGCCATATAAGTGATTCATTGAGATTATTCGAGTTAAAGTTGTATATATTAGAGGTTGAACATTATTTGTTAGTTTGTAAGACATATATACCATTATTCAAAATACCATCTCCATATTTTATCATTGAAATAAATAGAACATTCATTACAACTTATTAGGCATGAAAAGCCTTTATTACATAAATAAGAAATTGAAATGATGTTCTTTACTAGAGAAGGTACATAAACACAATCTTCTAAGTCTAAAACTAAACCATTCGGCAAAACTAATGAATAACTCCCCACGCACAATGCAGCCAGTTTTGCTCCATTACCCATGCGTAAGTCAACCTCCCCATGACGAAGTCTCCTACTGTTTCTCAGGCCCTGCACATTGTTACACAAGTGAGTCCCACAACCGGTGTCAAGCACCCAGTATATGGTTCAGAGTTTTGAGAATATAGTTCAATCATATACAACATACCTGAAGCATTAGGCTTTTTGGCCTATTGGGCTTCCTAGCTTCCTTGGCTTTCAAGGATCTGCAGTATTTCTTCCAATGACCCTTCTTTCCACAAAAAGAAACATTTCCCATTTCCATTTTTCTTCTCCACCTTACCATTGGGCTTTAGGTGATCTAGAGCCTTGGCATTGCCCTTATTTTTCTTTGGGCCTTGTGGTTTCAGGTCTGTACCCGTAAGCATGACGGAGGTTTTAAGCTCCAGTTTCAAGTCCTTATCTGCTTGCTTTATCAGATTGTGCAATTCAACTAAAGTAGCTTCTTTATTAGACAGAGGAAACTACATAATAAAGTTAGAGAAGTCTTTTGGTAAGGACTGAAGAATTAGATCGTGACCTATCTCATGATCCATGATGAACCCGAGGTTGGCCAATTTTTCAATGTGGCCAATCATCTTAAGCAGATGTCCACTAACAAATCCTTCCTTATACTTTGTTTGGAATAAGGCACATGACACTTGGAATCTCACGGTATGAACGAACGTTGCATACAACTCTTTCAAGTGAAAGATGATGGTTTGAGCATCCATATCTTCGTGAGCTTTTTGAAGTTCGTCCGACATAGAGCCAAGCATTATGCAAACTGCTTGCTCATCATCATCGACGTGTTTCTTCCAAGCATCAAATGTATTTTGGTCAGCATCTTCTGCGGGTTCAGGGGGAAATGGTCTTTCAAGAACATAGAAAATATTTTCTTGTCGTTAGACAATTTTAAGGTTTCTAAACCAGTCATTGTAGTTGTCCACTTTGAGCTTATGCTCATCAAAAATGGAACGAAGTGATACTATGTTTGCCATTTGAATGTTTGTTAAATATTTTAACCCACCTGTTAAGAGAGAATGTTAAAATTAGGAATATATTTTCATTAATGTTTTATAATAACATGGGCTTTTAATATTATGAAGTTGCTCACACTCAATTGTTTTAAAATTTTAAGTAAATCACATCAACCCCAAAATGATGGATTTCTTGTGGGCAAGGATCCCATTATCATCATTTCATAACTTCAACTAGGGCCGGTCGTTATAAATTACTATAATTAGGTAGGTTCCAAACCAATTTATGATATAAATCATAATTTCTTGATCATTGGGTTGGGCAATCAAACATGCCATAACTTATGCTAGTCCTCGTGGACACCTAATCTTTGCCACTAAGTTATAAGACCACGCTTATGTTAGTGTTCGTAGAACATGCCAAGGATCTAATAAGCATGTAAAGGTGTTCATAAATTCAAAATAAGTTGCGGAATATACTTACAATGAACAGATTTGAGCTTTAAAATTTTGAGAAGAGATCTCTCCAAGATCCAAGCTTTAAGTGATGATTCCAACTCTTGAAGTAGTTTCCCTATCACCTTAGTTGATTTCTCCAAGTGCTAGCTTTGTTGATTTTGCCACAAAATCAAGAGATGAAAGGATGAAGCTCACGCCCATCATGAGAGGATTTTAGGGTTTTCAAGTTCTTCCAAGTGTTACAAGTGTGTTGCATACACAAGTGAAGAGAGAGAGAAGAGTTTTAGGTAAAACCAATTTACCCTTTTTACCTAAACAAGGTAGTTGGGTAAATGGTTTCACCAAAACCATTCCAAGGTGTTGGTTTCTATAATTAGTCCCAAAGAAAGTATAAGCCAAAGAAATACACATTTTATACATGCAAAGCTTGAAGCATGGCGGAATCATACTTACAAAGCTTGTGACGAAAATGATGAAGAGAATCCTTGAGTCTTCAAGGTGGAAGTTTGTTCGGCCAAGAGCAAGAGTGAGAGAAGCTTTAAATCTTCTAGTATTCCAAGCTCCAAGGTTGTTTCCCTATCACCTCTTTTGATTCCTCATTGTGCTAGCAAAAATGGAGAAACGAAAAACAATTTTTCTGCCCTTGTGGAAGCTCACGGCGTGAGCAAGAAGAAGGAGAGGGAGAGTGCCTTTCAATTTCTTTCTCTTTTATTTGTTTCAAAAACCGTGAGAAAGAAAAAAGAAAAAGCAATGATGAGATTACATTTTCCAAAATGAATTTTTGATAAAAACCCTTCAAAAACCGTGAAAGGTTTTCCCTCCAAAAATTCATTAAATGGCCTCACCTACTTACATTGAGAATAGAGACAATGTATCATCCCATAAAGGTGACTAGATAGATCCATCAACTAGTCGTGTCAAGTAATGAGACTTCGCGATGTGATTTGCGGGTCCCACTCGTTTCAAAATACGAATGTGTCCGCAAACACTTTCGGGCTCAGTTTCGCTAATTCCGAATTAACGAATTTCCGTCGCGACGAGAATTAAATAATTACGCCTAGCGGAATTACTATTCAGATCGCTAACGAATTAATTCTAAATTAATTCGTTTGCCCGAATTAAAATCCGATTTTAATTCCGCGTCGAAATCTAATTTCGTTTAATAATATATCGAATATATTATTTTATCGATTAATTCCAAATTAATCGTTCTCTCTCTCATAATAAGGTATTTTATCCAAGATAAAGTTTCTCCGTAATTAATCCAAGATTAACAAAGTTCGAATCAAACATCATAGGTGAATCTTCAGGAAGCGACCCAAGAGATCTCCGGATATGTTGGCAGTAAATACGGTTGTTGGATAATCCAAACACGTACGTACCTCGTACTACGTTTTTACCGATTTACAAGACAAGGTTGGCTTCTAGCAAAGCGCCATGCCTACCCAATTCTCCAGAAATATTCTTACTGGAATATTAGATCTTTATCAAGCGTAGTATACCGTAGTATCGCGTACATCGATCCAGTATCGGACGATCACATGTTAGGCCTGGGGCTGGAAATGTGTCTGCCCCGTACGAAACATATATCGGACATCAAACAACCAGTCTCTTTAAATCGGACAATCCTGACCTAGTCATATTGTCCCGACGGTTGCAACCTTTTATAGAGTACTAGTTCTGTATCCAGTGTGATCATCATCTCCATATGTCTGAAGTGATACTTCCATCTTGACATCACATCCAGTACACTACGATTCCCGATAAACCCAGAAGAGGCATACACAGAACCGGTTAAAGCCCCGAACCACCAAAACCAAGTTTACCGATTGTCGCAAGTACTAGCGATGCAAGTCTTAGGTTAAGACCATATACACCTACCCTGATGCGGCCTCCCATAGACACGTAGACATACTACCAATGGGATTCCGCGGGGTCTATCCAGAGCGAAGCTGTTTTCCGTACCATCGGTAAAACACAACCTCCTATCGCACTTGCATAAGTATCCAATACTTAAATATATGAGAACTATGCCGTTGTGCCATCACAACTCGCACAAGTGCAATACTAGTCTATTCCGCATTATCGATGTCCGATCTCGATAATACTCCGACTAGGGATATTTAATGATTAAACCTTTTATATTGATACTGTCTCATATCATCTCAATACGGAACTAATCATATGGACTTTTGCCATTAATATATCAAAGTAAATAATTTACAAAACGGCAAAAGGCAATTTCATTATCACATAGTTGATTTTGTACAATAATACAATATCATTTACAAAACAGTGACGCTATGGGTCATAATGTCTAACAATCTCCCACTTGGCCTATAGCCAGTCACTCAAGCATCTAATACCTGAACTATGTATATGTCGTTCAAACACATCCTGAAGAACAGCCTTCGTCAGCGGATCTGCAATGTTGTCATCCGATGCGACCTTCTCGACTTTTACATCGCCACGATGTATAATCTCCCGAATCAGATGGTAACGCCGAAGAACATGCTTGGATCGTTGATGAGACCTTGGTTCCTTAGCTTGTGCTATAGCCCCGTTATTGTCACAATACAATGGCACGGGCTCAGCTGCTAACGGAACTACTCCTAATCCGATTAGGAATTTTCGGATCCAAACTGCCTCCTTTGCTGCTTCCGACGCAGCAATATACTCCGCTTCTGTTGTTGAATCGGCAACAGTATCTTGCTTGGAAGATTTCCAGCTCACTGCTCCCGTTATTCAAACAAAAAATGTACCCCGATTGCGACTTAAAGTCGTCCTTGTCGGTTTGGAAACTTGCATCGGTGTACCCAGACACCTCAAGTTCTCCACCTCCATAAATTAAGAAAGCATCATTAGTTCGTCTAAGAACTTAAGGATATTCTTAACTGCCATCCAGTGACCTTCACCTGGATCGGCCTGAAAGCGACTGCACATGCTCAAAGCATATGACACATCAGGTCGCGTACATATCATGGCATACATGATCGATCCGACTGCCGAGGCGAACGGTATCCGACTCATGTTATCTCTCTCTTCTTTAGTCTTGGGACACATGTCCTTAGACAGAAGGATACCACGTGATATTGGCATCATCCCTTCTTGGATTGATCTATGTTGAATCGCTTCAACACTTTGTCAATATATGTACTCTGGGAGAGTCCAGCAGCTTTCTAGATCTATCCCGGTAGATCTTTATTCCTAGAATAAAGGCTGCTTCTCCCAGATCTTTCATGGAGAATTTTAATAAGCCAAGCTTTCACCGACGTTAGCATGGGAATGTCATTGCCTATAAGCAATACGTCGTCGACATAAAGGACAATAAAAGTCAGTGCTCTCCCACTAACCTTCTTGTATACACAAGGGTCATCATCGTTTTGTACGAAATCATATTCTTTTATGATCTCATCAAAACGCTGATTCCATGACCGTGATGCTTGCTTCAATCCATAAATGGATCGATTTAACTTACAAACCTTGTTTGCAAGTCTAGGTACGATAAAACCGTCAGGTTGTTGCATATAAACATCCTCCAAAAGGTTTCCGTTAAGGAAAGCAGTTTTAACGTCCATCTGCCATATCTCGTAATCGAAATATGCAGCTATTGCAAGCATTATCCGAATGGATTTAATCATGGCAACGGGTGAGAAAGTTTCGTCATAATCAATACCATATTGTTGACGATACCCCTTGCTACAAGCCTAGCTTTGTACGTTTGAACGTTGCCATCCATGTCGGTCTTCTTCTTGAAGATCCATCTGCATCCAATAGGTATTACGCCTTCTGGTGCATCAACCAGTGTCCAACTTTGTTGGCGTACATGGAATCCATCTCGGACTTCATGGCTTCTTGCCATAAAGCGGAATCAATATTCTGTATTGCTTCCTCATACGTAGTCGGTTCATTATCCTCAATAAGATTAATATCTACATGACGCGAGATCAGGAATCCATACCTCTCAGGTATCGTCCTGACTCTCTCCGACCTACGCGATCCTTGTGTATATGAAGATTGTGGTACAGACTCATCCTGGATGGTCTGTTTATGTTCCGTCGTTGATTCATTGCCAGGAACAATATCACTACGCATTTTCATCGAGCTCCACTTTCCTCCCACTTGCCACTGCATCTAGGAATTCCTTCTCAAGGAAAAATGCATGTAGAGCAACAAATACTTTGTTCTCTTGTGGTGATAGAAGTAATATCCTTTGGTTTCCTTAGGATATCCCACGAAAAGGCATTTATCTGATTTGGGTTCTAGTTTGGTACCTTCCAAACGTTTAACATATGCCCAGCATCCCCAAATCTTCAGGAAAGAGAAACCTGGTTTCCTCCTCTGTCCATATCTCATATGGAGTCTGTTCAACAGACTTTGACGGAACCTTATTCAAAATAAGTACTGCACTGTTTAATGCGTATCCCCAGAAGGATATAGGTAGCTCAGTGTGACTCATCATGGACCTTACCATGTCTAACAAGGTACGGTTTCTTCATTCAGACACACCTTTTAATTGCGGTGTTCCAGGAGGAGTCCACTGTGAAAGAATACCATTTTCTTTCAAGTAATCTTGAAACTCATAACTTAAGTATTCGCCACCACGGTCCGACCGCAATGTCTTAATACTCTTGCCTGATTGTTTTTCTACTTCGTGTCGAAACTTTTTGAATTTCTCAAAAGTTTCCGACTTGTGTCTCATTAGATACACATAACCATAACGAGATGCATCATCCGTAAAGGTTACGAAATAATGATATCCACCTCTAGCCTGGCTAGACATGGGCCCACATACGTCGCTATGAACGAGGGCTAACAGTTCTGTGGCACGTTCACCTTTACCACTAAAAGGTGATTTAGGCATTTTGCCTAAAAGACAAGATTCGCAGACATCATATGAATTAAGATCAAATCCGTCCAAGTACCACACTCTTCGAAGTGTGGATATGCGAGTCTTGTTAATGTGTCCTAGACGAGAATGCCACATGTAAGCTTCATCTTTTAGATTACTCTTTTTGAGCCTTTTGTTGTTATTTTATGTTTAGGAGATTCATTTATATTTAAAATATAAAGGCCATTATTTGCAACAGCAGTGCAAATTTCTGCATAATTTTTATATAAAAACACCCAGTGTTTCTAAATACAAAAGTGTACCCATGCTGGGTTAACAAAGATACAGATATTATTCCTAGTCAAACTAGGTATATAATAACAGTTCAAAAGTTTAAGCACATGCCCCGAGGGCAATTCCAAAACAAAAGTCCCTACAGCCAAAACAGCAACTGGAGTTCCGTTTCCGACTCGTAGATCAATCTCCCCTGAAGCCAGCATCCTGCTATTCTGCAGATCCTGCAAATCAGTACTACATATGAGCAGCACAACCAGAATCAAAAATCCAATTTTTAAACTAGAAGTAGTCATATTTATCCGAATAACAAACATACCAGAGGCTAGTGCCTTGCCTGCCTTGATATCCTCCCTGTGTCCCTTGCCCATTCGGCAGTCACGTTTCCAGTGACCCTTCTTGCCGCAGTTGAGGCAGACATCTTGAGACTTGTCCCTTGGCTTCCCAGAAGCTTTTGTCAACTTGCCTTTACTTACCCTTTTTATGTTCTTCTTCTTCCTAACCCACCCTCAGTAGCTTTGGGCCCAGCCCTTGGCCTCTGAGAGGTTGATGCATAGTGCCCTCGCGCTTGCCCCCTGCCCCCTTTTTGGAGTTCCTTTTCAGACTCCTTCAAGATGGATAACAGCTCTCCAAGAGAGTCATCCGTGTCCATCAACTTATAGTTGATTATGATTTGTTTCCAAGTATCAGGAAGTGACTGTAAGATCAAATCTACGGTCAGCTCAGCCTCCAAGACTATTCCCATATTGGCCAACTCATCAATATCGGCGATCATTTGAGCCCTGTGGGCCTCAACTGATGCGCCTTCAGTCATTCGGGCGCGGAAGAGTTTCTTCACACAACTCATACCTCTCCATCCGCTTGTTGGTGAGGTGGAGATCTCTCAGTCTAGCCATCATATTATAAGGATCCAAGTCCCTATTCTGGCGACGAAAGTGCTGAGTCATCGAAGCTAACATAATAGCCTGAGCTGTCACAATCATCGCTGTGAGTTTTCCATAACTCCAGCTCAAGTGCGTCAGTGGGCTTAGGCGGGAGAGGTATCTGTATAGTGTATAGCATCCTCTCAGCCCCAAGGACCATCCTTAGTTCATTTCCCAATCAGCGAAGTTTGTGCCCTTAAAGACATTGTCACCCATGATGATGTCTCGCACATTTCCTTTGCTTGCCATCTCAACTACGATAGTCCAACTATCTAGTCAACGATAAAATGATGGTATAGTCAAACGTTTACAAAAAAATAACAATGTATTAGTCCAACTAATTTTAATAAATAGACGAAATAATTTTGAAAGACGTGTAAGGCTAAGTATCTGAACGAAATTGCAAATTCAATACTAGCCTCCCACTATTTTCATCAAGTCTCTAACCCTCTGTTGAGAACTCGGGAAATCCTATTTCCTAGTGGGCTAGGATCCCGTTAAATAACACACAATCTTGACTTTGGCCAACAAATTGTATGCTATTTAACTAGGTAGATCTCAAAGATCATTGGATCCCATCCATTCCTAGATCCGGTTAGGTGGACATCCAATCCAAAACATATGTACTTTACTTATGCCAATGTATCTAATACATTTTCCTAACCATATCCTCCGAATCATCTAGGCCTTGGCTTTGGCACAACAACCTAATGATTCCAGTTAAGCGGGACCCATTGACAAGGAAAGTTTCGTAATCAATGTCGTTGGACAAGAAGTGATCTTGATTTGGCCAACAAATCACAACTTGGACAAGACACCGATGTGGAACAAAACTCTCATGATTCAAGTACATCCTCAATTGACAAAGGTCTTGACTTTGGCCAACAAACCAATGCCAATTTTGGATCTTGAACAAGAATCATTCAATGGAAGGATAATCGCTTAATATAAATTGAGGGATTTTTTGCGTAATTGGCAACCAATTATTATCTTTATTAGGTCTCATCATCATACACCCTTAAGCATGCTTCTAAAACACATCATAAAGTGCGCAAAGTAAATTAATAGTGATATACGGATGGATATATAAAACAACTTGTTCCTAGAACAAATCACTCCCTTTCCTCTCCCCGCTAGCAATATTCTACTTCTACCCAATTACATAATACAATAAGAGAAACCTCATTTACATTGAGGGGAATTAGGTGAGAAGAGAATACAAAGAGATAAAAGAGATAAGGCTGGACACGCAGGTCCAATTTATAATTCTAAATTTACAATAATTTCTAAAATTACCCTTTCCCTTCTAATATCCATCCGATATACACTATTCATTCATCACATACATATATATTCAATCAATCAAGACATGCTATAAACCAATCAAATCCAATTAATTAGTCTTTGTTTAAGTGATCATCCAATGTTCAAACAATGGTTTGATATTGCGCGAGTCCAACTCGTTTGAGAATAAGTACATAAGGTACGAATTCACGAATTATATCGAACTACTCGTTTAATCCAATTTAAGTCGTATTCAATACTAATTCAATTTATTTAATTCCAAATTAAATGTTTACACTTTTAATGTGCTTTTAAAGACTTAGATTCTAAATCTAATTCTAATTGGGTCTCCAAGCCCAACCAACATCCAATGTTTGTTTAATTAAAGTCCGATGGGCTTTCAATTGATTTATCAAGGCTTGGGCTTTGGTCAATGTGGGTCAAAACCAATTACCAAGCCCAAATAAGGAATCACCCTTAAATGCCATAAAATCAATTTCAAGCCCATAAGGCCCAATTAAACATTAAAGCGCATTTAATTAAATTTTAATATTCAAATTTTAAAAATTCAATTAATTAAAGTGTAAATCCATGATTAATTCATTAAACCAAAATATTTCAAAAACACCAATTAATTTATTAATCATCACTTGTTCAAAACACATGTCCAACATTTATTTGAACAAAAATCAAGTCCTTTAACAAGTCATGTTGTATTCGGCCAAGAGGGATTTTTGCTGTTCGATTTGTTTTTCAATCCAATTGAATCACTAATAATCTATTACCCGTTTATTTTTAAGTCATCAAATGAACTTGTACACAAAAATTCCAATTCAGTGCAAGGATCTCTATTTTTTCGGTCATAGCAACAATTTTGGGGAAAAATCATCCAATGTATTTTTCTCAAAATTGATCATGTAATAAATCATATTTCATACATATAAACATACTAAGTTTACATCTAATGACTTGTGCATGAAAAATTTCAATCCAGTGGAAGGACCTCCACATTCGGTCAATAGCATCAATTTTGGGGAAAAATCATCCAATGTATTTTTCTCAAAATTGATCATGTATTACATCATATATCATACATATAATCATACTTAAGTCATCTAATGAACTTGTGCATGAAAAATTCAAACCAGTGGAAGCACCTCCACATTCGGCCAAAGCAACCATTTTGGGGAAAAATCATCCAATGCATTTTTCTCAAAATTGATCATGTATTATATCATATTACATACATAAAAGCATACTTTAGCATCAAATTTCACAAGAACATGCTTCAATCAATTTTCCCCAAATTAACCCTAATGTATTTCATGCTTAAACATGGCTCCATGATACCATTGTTGGTTTCTATAATTAGTCCCAAAGAAAGTATAGCCAAAGAAATACACATTTTATACATGCAAAGCTTGAAGAAGCATGGCGGAATCATACTTACAAAGCTTGTGACGAAAATGATGAAGAGAATCCTTGAGTCTTCAAGGTGGAAGTTTGTTCGGCCAAGAGCAAGAGTGAGAGAAGCTTTAAATCTTCTAGTATTCCAAGCTCCAAGGTGTTGTTCCTATCACCACTCTTTTGATTCCTCATTGTGCTAGCAAAAATGGAGAAACGAAAAACAATTTTTTCTGCTTGTGGAAGCTCACGGCGTGAGCAAGAAGAAGGAGAGGGAGAGTGCCTTTCAATTTTCTTTTTCTCTTTTTTTTGTTTCAAAAACCGTGAGAAAGAAAAAAGAAAAAGCAATGATGAGATTACATTTTCCAAAATGAATTTTTGATAAAAAACCCTTCAAAAACCGTGAAAGGTTTTCCCTCCAAAAATTCATTAAATGGCCTCACCTACTTACATTGAGAATAGAGACAATGTATCATCCCATAAAGGTGACTAGATACATCCATCAACTAGTCGTGTCAAGTAATGAGACTTCGCGATGTGATTTGCGGGTCCCACTCGTTTCAAAATACGAATGTGTCCGCAAACACTTTCGGGCTCAGTTTCGCTAATTCCGAATTAACAAATTTCCGTCGCGACGAGAATTAAATAATTACGCCTAGCGGAATTACTATTCAGATCGCTAACGAATTAATTCTAAATTAATTCGTTTGCCCGAATTAAAATCCGATTTAATTCCGCGTCGAAATCTAATTTCGTTTAATAATATATCGAATATATTATTTTATCGATTATTCCAAATTAATTGTTCTCTCTCTCCTAATAAGGTATTTTATCCAAGATAAAGTTTCTCCGTAATTAATCCAAGATTAACAAAGTTCGAATCAAACATCATAGGTGAATCTTCAGGAAGCGACCCAAGAGATCTCCGGATATGTTGGCAGTAAATACGGTTGTTGGATAATCCAAACACGTACGTACGTACCTCGTACTACGTTTTTACCGATTTACAAGACAAGGTTGGCTTCTAGCAAAGCGCCATGCCTACCCAATTCTCCAGAAATATTCTTACTTACTGGAATATTAGATCTTTATCAAGCGTAGTATACCGTAGTATCGCGTACATCGATCCAGTATCGGACGATCACATGTTAGGCCTGGGGCTGGAAATGTGTCTGCCCCCGTACGAAACATATATCGGACATCAAACAACCAGTCTCTTTAAATCGGACAATCCTGACCTAGTCATATTGTCCCGACGGTTGCAACCTTTTATAGAGTACTAGTTCTGTATCCAGTGTGATCATCATCTCCATATGTCTGAAGTGATACTTCCATCTTGACATCACATCCAGTACACTACGATTCCCGAAAACCCAGAAGAGGCGTACACAGAACCGGTTAAAGCCTTGAACCCACCAAAACCAAAGTTTACCGATTGTAGCAAGTACTAGCGATGCAAGTCTTAGGTTAAGACCATATACACCTACCCTGATGCGGCCTCCCATAGACACGTAGACATACTACCAATGGGATTCTGCGGGGTCTATCCAGAGCGAAGCTGTTTTCCGTACCATCGGTAAAACACAACCTCCTATCGCACTTGCATAAGTATCCAATACTTAAATATATGAGAACTATGCCGTTGTGCCATCACAACTCGCACAAGTGCAATATTAGTCTATTCCGCATTATCGATGTCCGATCTCGATAATACTCCGACTAGGGATATTTAATGATTAAACCTTTTATATTGATACTGTCTCATATCATCTCAATACGGAACTATCATATGGACTTTTGCCATTAAATATCAAAGTAAATAATTTTACAAAACGGCAAAAGGCAATTTCATTATCACATAGTTGATTTTGTACAATAATACAATATCATTTACAAAACAGTGACGCTATGGGTCATAATGTCTAACACAAGGTAGTTGGATGGTGGGTGGCTTGGCATAAATGCCAACTACCCTCCCAACTACCACATGTGAAGTGGGCCCCACATTTGATTTCAAAATTCAAATGTCTCTACGAACATTTGCCGCGGCTCGGTTCCGTTTAATCCGATTAAACGAACTTTCGTCGCTAAATAATTAAATCTAATTTAATTAAATAACGATGCCTCGCAAATATATTACGAATGTCGTCTACGAATTAATTCTAAATTAATTCGCTCGTTCGCATTAAAGTCCAACTTTTATTTCGTAATGAAATCCAATTCATATTAATATATCCGATATATTAATTTTAGCCCATACGAATAAATTAAATAGAAAAATCAAATTTAACTATTAAATTTATTCTACCGATTAATTCCAAATTAATCGCGTTCTCTCTCTTCCGAACACATTTAATGCCAGATTAAATAATACCTCAATTAATCCTAGATTTATTTTCTCCATCTTAATTAATCCCAGATTAATTTTCTCTCTTAATTAATCCCAGATTAATTCTAATTTAAATCAACTTTCATCGGTGAATCTTTGGGAAGCGACCCAAGAGATCCCTGGATATGTTGGCAGTAAATACGGTCATCGGATTATCCGAATACGTGCGTACCTCGTACCACGTGCTTACCGATTTACAAGACATGGTTGGCTTCTAGCAAAGCACCGTGCCTACCCAATTCTCCAGAAATATTCTTACTGGAATATATAATCTATGTCAGGCGTAGTATACGTAGTATACTGTATGCGATCCAGTATCGGATTGTCACGTGCTAGGCCTGGGGCTGGAATGTGTCTGCCCCGTACGAAGCACATGTCGGATGTCTGGTAACTAGTCTCTATAATCGGACATACATGACCTAGTCATAATATCCCGATGACTGTAGTACTTAAGAGCACTAGTACCGTATCCTACGTGACATCATCTCCACTATGACTGGAGTGATACTTCCATCTTGACATCATCACACCCAATACACTACGATTCTCGATATACCCAGCAGAGGCGTACACAGAACCTGTTAAAGCCCTGGACGACCAAAACTAAAGCATACCGATTGTCGCAAGTATTAGCGATGCAAGTCTCAGGTTAAGACCAAATACACCTACCCTGATTTCGGACTTCCATAGACACATAGTCATACTACCAATGGAATTCCGAGGGCTCTATCCAGAGCGAAGCTGTTTTCCGTACCATCGGTAAAACACAACCTCCTATTACACTTGCATGAGTATCCTATACCCAAATATATGAGAACTATGCCGTTATGATCTCACATAACATGCACAAGTGTAATACTAGTCTATTCTGCATTATCGATGTCCAGTCTCGATAATACTATGACTAGGGATATTTAATGATTAATCCTTCGTGGACTGATACTGTCTCATATCATCTCAATCCAGGAACTAATCATATGGACCTCCTATCATTTATACATCTAGGTGATCTAATCACAAATGATAAGAGTGCAATCTCTTTGTCACATAGTTAATTTGTACAACAACACCATGATCTGTACAAATAGTGACTTTATGGGTCATAATTGTCCAACAGCTTAGGGGTCGCTGCGTCTTATGACTCAGAAAAGTCAAACCATTGTCAATAGTACAATTTAGGGACAAATTGGTATTGGTCAGGCTGGTAAAACCTAGTCCTGCCAATACGGTTTAAGCCTTTTGGGGTCTATA
The DNA here is from genome assembly GCA_019454045.1 of Zanthoxylum bungeanum. Lineage (NCBI taxonomy): Eukaryota > Viridiplantae > Streptophyta > Magnoliopsida > Sapindales > Rutaceae > Zanthoxylum > Zanthoxylum bungeanum. Next base: position 31,341 of record SKCR01032109.1, on the reverse strand, counting down.
CTTTACAATGGGAGGCAAATTTTAGACTTAAAAATTATTATTGAAGATTTTAGCATGTTTAAGTGAATAACTGTCAAATGGATTTCTCCATTGAAAATTCCCCAGAGGGAGGGTGGAGCGAACTCTCTTAAATACCTTTACCTCTTAGGCTTTTATTGCCTTGGTGACAGGAATAAACAATAGATCCTCCAAATTAGTCCAACACTTTAAATATGCTTTAAGGTAAGCTTTGAGTAAATGATTATCTAGATGTCTTCACAACTTTCCTTTTGGCTATAAAAAGGTAGTGAGTGAGTGAAGGAAGACACCAAATCATATCTAACTCTAGTAATACCTTTGATTAAATTTACTTTAGTTTGGAAAGTTTTATTAACGTTTGGTCCCACCCCACTTGTATCTTTTATAATGTCTTTTATTATAAACAAGTGATTTATATTTATTAGCCTTAAATGTAATAAATCTTTATGTTCATCACAGAATAATTATTTAGCTAAGGGATAAGCAATACACTCTCTATTTCCTTATAAAGTCTCTAGATGCTTGCACCCTAAAATAATCATGCCAATTCTAATCATACATAGAATCATCAAGCATATGAGTTTTAATTTTTTGGAATTATTTTAGGTATTAAATAACTTTGATTAATATTTAATTATGATATTGCATTTTATTTTATTCAAATAAATTTGTTATTCACGTTTTTTTACAGATGCATGAACTTTAAATACAATTTCTCAATTCAAATCTTAACCAAATCATGCAAAACTTGTGCCTAAAATTAAGTTCAGGGTGTTAGCTTTCCAACAAGCTTTTACGCACCCAATTTCGAGTTCAAATGAGAGAGAACTAATCAAAAGAAAAACGGCGCGCTGATACCACTGTTGGGAAGCGGCCGCGAATGCGCAACAGAAAATTAAATAAATCAAATTATGATGCCGCTATCCCTTTACCCGAGACCCATTTTTTTTATTATTCTATAAGCGTAGGCATGTTACTAAATATTTTAAGCATAAAAACTCATAAAACATGCAAAAAACATAAACCTAAACATGATAACTATCATAAGAACTCTAATTAAAATAAAGAAAGAAAAAGACTTAAATGAACCGAAGACTCCTCCAGTCATCCCTCCAATCTACAAGTTTTTCTCAAACTCAGCAAGCTCTTCCACGTTCCAAAGAGCCACCCAAGTGTGTGGCTTCTAAAGGTGCACACACCAAAGCCAAAACTCAACGGCAAGACTACGCCTTGAATGCACGAGTATTTTGCCCATAGTGCTAGCCTAGGGAAATACCTCAAAACTTTTAACTCGAGGTTCCTCTAGTCAATTAAACTTAAGGATCCTCAAAATCAGTAGCTTACTCTTAAACTTTAGAGTTGCTCACTTATATAAACCCAAGATATGAAAGGTTTGGTGCAAAAATTTGTGAAGAATTCTTTGGGTTTATATAGGTATTCCAAAGACAACAAAATTAATTAAGAATCTGATGTGGGATAAATGCTAATTTAATCTTAGCCATTGGATCTTAATTTAGTGGTTTAATGAGATTATAAAACCCTAATAAGAGTTTGAGCCGAATTGGAATTCAAAACAAATAACAAATAATTTTTTTACTAATCACGTTACTATCCACGTTTTATTTATTTATTTATTCCAATTCCCAAAGTGCCCCTATCGTCATTCACCAATCTCTAAGCCACTATGGAACCTCATAAATGATCTGTTCAATAATTAAACACATTGAACCATTTATGAACAATTCCTACATCAATCATATATGCTTTTAAATTTGTATTGTGCACTGTTAACCATTGATTTCGACTTTGTTGTGTGTGACCTTTTGGGTTCCCCTCAAGTTGGACATGAAATGAATCGTGATAATTTAATCGAACATAAATTATCCTCTGATCAGATGGTCGTTCGATTTCAATGACCAAGGTTGACATCTAGCAACATGCCAATGCCCCCAAATGAGAAGGAAGTATATATATACCCATTCTGTATGCGATTTCCATATGATACGGTCTCTAACCTCACTGTATCCCCACCGTTTGACCTAGGGTATGGAAAATGTCTACCAATATAGTCAAAGGTATGATGTTGATAGTGTCATGAATCGTGCTAACCCAAGAATCTCACATGATTCTTCCGCTGCGGCCACAGTCTCAAGAACTGATCACACATATCAACCCGAGAACTGGAATACTACTCTTATAAGAAAATATTATCCGAGAGAGTGGCGATTCTCTGTTGTATCTTTACAAACTTCATGTGTTTCAACAAATGACCCAATCATACCTTTATGACCAGATCTTTTGAACCGGGGAATGAGAATGTCAAAGTTATTTGATCCACACATAAGATTGTAAATACCTCAAGTCTAAGGACTAGTCATACAATCGATACATGAAAGTTCTCACAGACACCTTGGATAAACACTCCATGTGAAAACTTCCGACGATCAGTTCGATGGACACGAGCAACTCATGCATCCATGTGATACACCAAGCGGACGGATCTCCGCTAGTAGCCTATGAGATCGGCTACCCCACTTAAGGGCAGATCATATCATCATGCTAGTCTCTCCGCTTTGTGAATGCCCAGATTATTCACAAAACTATGACTAGGAACTTTTAAGAGTAATGATTCTCATAAGGCGTGGAAGCCATCATCTTATTACTCCAAGGGTTTTATTATAGTGTTTGATGATTCATATAATTTATGTAAGACACGTATAATAAAGATTGCCATTTTATTAATTAATGAAAATATTACAAATACATATACATATATCCCATCCACAAGTTGGGTATAAGGCATATCCCTAACAACAGAGAGGGAAAAAGAGGATGCAAGACTGAAGAAGAAAAAATGGGATGAAGAACAGCTCCAGTTGGAAGGACTAAAACATGCAGACAGTGATCCCGCCGAAGAAGAAGAAGACTCTGAAAATATCTTTATACCAGAATTATTTTGTAACATTGAACTTGAAATTAATAAGATAAATACTTAATCTTACTTTCTTGACTTTTTTACTTTTAACACACACAATAACATGCATGACATTAGCATATTCAACATCAATTCCAATAAAACATATGCACTTAATCTTGGTACATGTGAAAACCCAAAGAATGTCTTAATTCCAAGTGAAGTTATCATTGATGAGAGGAAAGAATTAGAGGGCTTATTAAGAAAAAAATGTAAAAGTATTCGTCTGGTCGTATAAAGACATGTCTGGAGAGAAAATCAGCATATCACAATATGTAATCCCGACCTATCCAAATATGAGACATGTGAAACAAAAGCTTCACAGAATGAGCCAGAGTGAATTGAAAAGATTGGAGAAGAAATACATAACCAAGTAGAAGTGGGGTTCCTAGAGTTGGTTAAGTACCTAGAGTGGTTAGCCAGCATTGTGCCGGTTCCCAAGAAAGATGGAAGGGTGAGGATGTGCGTAGATTATAGAGACCTGAACATAGCATGCCTAAAAGATAACTTTCACTTGCCTCATATAGATGTTCCGGTGAATAGTGTGAGTTATGGTGGACTTGTTTTCCAAAAGCTTCACAGAATGAGCCAGAGTGAGTTGAAAAGATTAGAGAAGAAATACATAAGCAAGTAGAAGTGGGGTTCCCAGAGTTGGTTAAGTACCTAGTGTGGTTAACCAACATTGTGCCGGTTCATAAAAAAAGATGGAAGGGTTATGATGTGCGTAGATTATAGAGACTTGAACATGGCATGCCCAAAAGATAACTTTCCCTTGCCTCATATAGATATTCTGGTAGATAGTGCGACATTATCAACTATGTACTCTTTTACATATGGGTTTTTGGGGTACAATCAAATCCTTATGGATGAATAAGACAAACACAAGACATCATTTATCACATAATGGGGAACCTATTGCTATAAGGTGATGCCATTTGGTTGAAGAATGCATGGGCTACCTATCAACAAATTGCTACCACCATGTTTCACGATCTGATGCATAAGAAGATGGAGGTTTATGTCGATGACTTGATGGTTAAGTCCGAGACTAGAGAATGAAACTTGGTCGCATTAGAGAAGTTCTTACATCAAGTGGACAAGTACAATCTCAGACTGAACCCCAAGAAGTGTGTATTTTGGGTCACATCCAAAAACTTATTAGGAGATAAGGTGGGGAAGAGTGGAATATAAGAGGATTCAGGGAAGATTAAGGCGATAACAAAGATATCCGCACCTAAAATAGAGAAGGAAGTGAGAGCATTCATAAGGAAGATATAATATATTAGTCGGCTCATTGCCAAATTGACCTCGGTGTGTGAGCCAATCTTCAAGCTACCTAGGAAGAATCAGTCGGTGGAGTGGAATGGATGTAGGAAACGGTTTCCAGCGTGGCGGATGCTGTTAATGTCCTAGACATGCCACGAGATCTCTAAGCGTGATTATTGTGCGAATAAAACAAGAGAGTTGCGGAATACTCACATTGATTGGTTGAGGAGATTTCGAAAATTTCCAAGGATGTAATGAAGCTCCAAGCTTTCCTTGAGTGTTTCCAACACTTGGCTGAGTCTCCATATCACCTCCATTTGACTCCTTAATGTGCTAGCATTGTAAAATTTTGCAACAAAACTTTGAGGGAGAGAGTGAAGCTCTCGGCTTTGAGGGAGAAAAGAAGAGATTTTATGTTGCTGTGAATAGTAACCTTACTCACTTCCAAAGTTGACCAAGTTAATTTATATTAAGGTTCAGTGTTGGAATAAGTTTGAGTGTGTTATAAGTAAAGCCAAGCTTTCTTTCAACAAATCAAACCAATGATTTTAAGCCTAACCACTTCCATCAATAGTCAAACAAGTGATGTAAGTGAAGTGGGTCCCACCACTTTTAAATTCCGAATTTAAGTCGGCTAACTCAACACGTAACTTCGCTCGAGCCCGGGTTCATTTAATTCCGAATTAAACGAATTTGCCGTTGCGACATAATTAAATCTAATTTAAATAAATAATAATGCCTAGCAAAATTATTACGAAAGTCGCTTGCGAATTAATTCTAAATTAATTCGTTCGCCCGAATTAAAATCCAATTTTAATTCCGCTTTTAAATCTAATTTCATTTAATATATCCAATATATTATTTTAGCCCAATTAAATAAATTAAATAGAAAAATCCAATTTAACTATTAAATTTATTTTTACCGATTAATTCCAAATTAATCGCATTATCTCTCTTCTAGTCGAATTAATTCCAGATTAATTCTTGCCGTAATTAATCCTATATTAATTTTCTCTCTCTCATAATTAATCCCAGATTAATTCTGCTCGAGTCAAATGTCATCAGTGAATCTTTGGGAGGTGATCCAAGAGATCCCTGAATATGTTGGCAGTACATACGGTCATCGGACTATCCGAACACGTGCGTGCCTAGTACACGTTCTTACCAATTTAAAAGACATGGTTGGCATCTAGCAAAACACCGTGCCTACCCAAATCTACAGAAATATTCTTTTAAGGAATACAAGATCTTTGACAGGCGTAGTATACATAGTATTGCGTATTACTATCCAGTATCAGATATCACATGCTAGGCCTGGGGCGGGAGTTGTGTCTGCCCCGTACGATGCATATATCGAATCACTAGCAACTAGTCTATTTATGATCGAAAGTCATGACCTAGTCATACTTTCCCGATGGCTATAGCACTATAGAGTACTAGTTCTGTATCCCTGCGTGATCATCATCTCCATATGACTGAAGTGATACTTCATCTTGACATCACACCCAATACACTACGATTCTCAGTATACCCAGAAGAGGCGTACACAAAACCTGTCAAAGTCCCGAATGACCAAAACCAAAGTATACTAATTGTCGCAAGTATTAGCGATGCAAGTCTCAGGTTAAGACCATATACACCTACCCTAATTCGGATTCCCATAGACACATAGTCATACTACTAATGGGATTCCCAGGGGTCTATCCAGAGCGAAGCTATTTCCGTACCATTGGTAAACAAAACCTCATATTACACTTGCATGAGTATCCAATACCCAAATATATAAGAACTATGCCGTTACGCTTCTATAATACACACAAGTGTAATACTAGCATATTCCGCATTATCGATGTCCAGTCTTGATAATACTACGACTAGGGATATTTAATGATTAAACCTTAGTGGATTAATACTGTCTCTATCTAAGGACATGTGTCCTAAAACTCAAGATGAGAGAGACAACATGAGTCGGATCCCGTTCGCTTCTGAAGTCGGATCGATCATGTATGTTATGATATGTACGTGACCTGATGTCTCGTATGATTTGAGCATGTGTAGTCGGTATCAGGCCTATCCAGGTGATGGTCACTGGGTTACGGTTAAGAACATCCTTAAGTATCTTAGACGAACTAAGGATGCTTTCGTAGTCTATGGAGATGGAGAACTTGAGGTAACTGGGTTTACCGATGCAAGTTTCCATACCGATAAAGATGATTGTAAGTCGCAATCCGGGTATATATTTTGTTTGAATAACGGAGCAGTGAGCTGTAAATCTTCCAAGCAAGAGACTGTTACCGATTCAACAACAGAAGCTGAATATATCGATGCAGCTAAGGCATTTTGGATCCGTAAATTCCTAATTGGATTAGGAGTAGTTCCGTTAGTAGCTGAGCCCGTTCCTTTGTATTGTGACAATAACGGGGCTATATCACAGGCAAAGGAACCGTGGTCTCATCAACGATCCAAGCATATACTTCGATGTTTCCATCTGATTCGTGAGATCATACATTGTGGCGATGTGAAGATCGAGATGGTCGCATCAGATGACAATATTGCAGATCCGCTGACGAAGGTTATTTCTCAGTAAAGGTTTGAGCGACATGTACACAGTTCAGGTGTTAGATACTTGAGTGATTGGCTATAGGCCAAGTGGGAGATTGTTTGACAATTATGACCTATAGCATCACTATTTGTAAAAGACATTGTGATTTCTATACAAATTAACTATGTGACAAAGGAAATTTCTATTTTATCATTTTGTAATTAGATTACTTGAATATATAAATGATAAAAGTCCTTATGATTAGTTCTGGATTAATAACATATGAGACAATATCAATCCACGTAAGGTTTAATCATTAAATATCCCTAGTCGTAGTATTATCGAGACTGTACATCGATAATGCGGAATAGACTAGTATTGCACTTCTGCGCGTTTTGGAAGCGTAACATCATAGTTCTCATATATTTGGGTATTGGATACTCATGCAAGTGTAATAGAAGATTTTGTTTGCCGATGGTACGAAAACAGCTTCGCCTGGATAGACCCCTCAGAATCCCATTGGTAGTATGACTATGTGTCTATGGGAATCCGAATCAGGGTAGGTGTATTTGGTCTTAACTAGAGACTTGCATCGCTAATACTTGCGACAATCAGTACGCTTTGGTTTTGGTCGTCCGTGGCTTTAACAGGTTCTGTGTACGCCTCTTCTGGGTTTATTGAGAATCGTAGTGTATTGGGTGTGATGTCAAGATGGAAGTATCACTTCAGTTATATAGAGATAATGATCACATAGGGATACAAAACTGGTACTCTAATATGTTGCAACTATCGGGATAATATGACAAGGTGATGATTATCCGATTAAAGAGACTAGTTGCTAGTGATCCGATATATACTTCCTACATGGTAGACACAATTCCAGCCCCAGGCCTAGCATGTGACATCCGATACTAGATCATAATACACAATACTTAGTATATTATGCTTGATCAAGATTATGTATTCCTTAAAAGAATATTTCTGGAGAATTGGGTAGGCACGGTGCTTTGCTAGAAGCGAACCATGTCTTGTAAATCGGTAAGAACGTGGTACGGGGTACGCACATGTTTGGATAGTCCGACGACCAGATTTACTGCCAATATATCCATGAATCTCATGGGTCACTTCCCAAAGATTCACCGATGACGTTTGACTCGAACATAATTAATCTAGGATTAATATAAGAGAGAGAAAATTAATTTGGGATTAATTACGACAAGAATTTATCTGGGATAAAATTTGAATAGTAGAGAGAATGATTAATTGGAATTAATCGATTAAATAATATATCAGATATATTAATTGAAATTAGATTTCAATGCGGAATTAAAATTGGATTTTAATTCGGGCAAATGAATTAATTTAGAATTAATTCGTAAGCGACTTTAATAATAATGTCACAACGGAAAATTCGTTAATTCGCAATTAAACGAACCCAGACCCGAGCGAAGTTGCGTGTTGGATTGTTCGACTTAAATTCGGAATTTACAAGTGGTGGGACGCACTTGACTTACATCAACTAGTTTGACTAGTGATGGAAGTGGTTAAAGGTTGAGTGAAAAACTTGGGTTACTTGTTTTGTACACTAACCAAATCCAACACACTTTGTCTTTATTTTGAAATTATATACCAACTTTGAGATTTGATTTTTGTAATTGATTTTTAGAAAATGAAATACACAAAACAAAGCAACTCTCTCCCTCTCCACACACAAATGCCGTGAGCTTCCTTTCTCAAGATAGAAATTATGTTGCAAATTTTCTTCAAGCTAACACTTTAAACGAGTCATTCAAGGTGTTAGGGAAACTAATCCCTTGAGTTTGGAACACAAAGCAAGCTTGGAGCTTCAACAAAGGATCAAAAAGTTTTGAACTTCATACATCCATCAAATTCGTTCAATGTAAGTCTTCCGCAACTTCTTTGAATATTCACACACCGAATCATGATTAAAGATCCTTGGCATGTTCTAAGACCCTCATCAAAATTCGGGAAAAAAGACCTTCATCGCAATTCGGGAACAAGACCCTCAACTCAATTCGGGAACAAGACCCTCATCCCAATTCGGGAACAAGACCCTCAACACAATTCGGGAACAAGACCCTCTTCTCAATTCGGGAATAAGACCCTCATCTCAATTCGGGAACAAGACCCTAATCCCAATTCGGGAACAAGACCCTCAATTCAATTCGGGAACAAAACCCTCAACCCAATTCGGGAACAAGACCTTCATCCCAATTCGGGAACAAGACCCTCAACTCAATTCGGGAACAAGACCTTCATATCAATTCGGGAACAAGACCCTCATATCAATTCGGGAACAAGACCCTGAGCTTAATTCGGGAAAAGACCCTCATCTCAATTCGGGAACAAGACCCTCAACTCAATACGGGAACAAGACCTCATCTCAATTCGGGAACAAGACCCTCAACTCAATTCGAAAATAAGACCATCAACTCAATTCGAGAAAAAGACCCTCATCCCAATTCGGGAACAAGACCCTCAACTCAATTCGGGAACAAGACCATCATCTCAACCCTCAACTCAATTCGGGAATAAGACCGTCATCTCAATTCGGGAACAAGACCCTCAACTCAATTTGGGAACAAGCCACTCAACTAAATTTGGGAACAATACCCTCAACTCAATTAAGGAACAAGACCCTCATCTCCATTCGGGAAGAAGACCCTCAACTCAATTTGGGAACAAGACCCTCATCTCAATTCGGGAATAAGACCCTCACCTCAATTCGGGAACAAGAACCTCTTTAAATTCGGGAACAAGACCCTCAACTCAATTCGGGAACAAGACCCTCAACTCAATTCGGGAAAAAGACCCTCATCTCAATTCGGGAACAAGACCCTTATCTCAATTCGGGAACAAGACCCTGAACTCCATTCGGGAACAAGACCCTCATCGAAATTCGGGAACAAGACCCTCATCGCAATTCGGGAACAATAGCCTCAACTCAATTCGGGAACAAGACCCTCATCCCAATTCGGGAACAAGACCCTCATCTCAATTCGGGAACAAGACCTTGTTTTCAATTCGGGAATAAGACCCTCATCTCAATTCGAGAACAAGACCCTCATCTCAATTCGGGAACAAGACCCTCAACTCCATTCGGGAACAAGACCTTGTCACATCCGAAAACTTATTAGTAGATAAGGTGGGGAAGAGAGGAATATAAGAGGATTCAGGGAAGATTAAGGCGATAACAAAGATATCCGCACCTAAAATAGAGAAGGAAATAAGAGCATTCATAAGGAAGATATAATATATTAGTCGGCTCATTGCCAAATTGACCTCGGTGTGTGAGCCAATCTTCAAGCTACCTAGGAAGAATCAGTCGGTGGAGTGGAATGGATGTAGGAAACGGTTTCCAGCGTGGCGGATGCTGTTAGTGTCCTAGACCTGCCACGAGATCTCTAAGCGTGATTATTGTGCGAATAAAATAAGAGAGTTGCGGAATACTGACATTGATTGGTTGAGGAGATTTCGAAAATTTCCAAGGATGTAATGAAGCTCCAAGCTTTCCTTGAGTGTTTCCAACACTTGGCTGAGTCTCCATATTACCTCCATTTGACTCCTTAATGTGCTAGCATTGTAAAATTTTGCAACAAAACTTTGAGGGAGAGAGTGAAGCTCTCGGCTTTGAGGGAGAAGAGAAGAGATTTTATGTTGCTGTGAATAGTAACCTTACTCACTTCCAAAGTTGACCAAGTTAATTTATATTAAGGTTCAGTGTTGGAATAAGTTTGAGTGTGTTATAAGTAAAGCCAAGCTTTCTTTCAAGAAATCAAACCAATGATTTTAAGCCTAACCACTTCCATCAATAGTCAAACAAGTGATGTAAGTGAAGTGGGTCCCACCACTTTTAAATTCCGAATTTAAGTCGGCTAACTCAACACGTAACTTCGCTCGGGCCTGGGTTCATTTAATTCCGAATTAAACGAATTTGTCGTTGCGACATAATTATATCTAATTTAAATAAATAATAATGCCTAGCAAAATTATTACGAAAGTCGCTTGCGAATTAATTCTAAATTAATTCGTTCGCCCGAATTAAAATCCAATTTTAATTCTGCTTTTAAATCTAATTTCATTTAATATATCCAATATATTATTTTAGCCCAATTAAATAAATTAAATAGAAAAATACAATTTAACTATTAAATTTATTTTTACCGATTAATTCCAAATTAATCGCATTGTCGAATTAATTCCAGATTAATTCTTGCCGTAATTAATCCTATATTAATTTTCTCTCTCTCATAATTAATCCCAGATTAATTCTGCTCGAGTCAAATGTCATCAGTGAATCTTTGGGAGGTGATCCAAGAGATCCCTGGATATGTTGGCAGTAAATACGGTCATCGGACTATCCGAACACGTGCGTACCTAGTACACGTTCTTACCAATTTAAAAGACATGGTTGGCATCTAGCAAAACACCGTGCCTACCCAAATCTCCAGAAATATTCTTTTAAGGAATACAAGATCTTTGACAGGCGTAGTATACATAGTATTGCGTATTACTATCATGTATCAGATATCACATGCTAGGCCTGGGGCGGGAGTTGTGTCTGCCCCGTATGATGCATATATCGAATCACTAGCAACTAGTCTATTTATGATCGAAAGTCATGACCTAGTCATACTTTCCCGATGGCTATAGCACTATAGAGTACTAGTTCTGTATCCCTGCGTGATCATCATCTCCATATGACTGAAGTGATACTTCATCTTGACATCACACCCAATACACTACGATTCTCAGTATACCCAGAAGAGGCATACACAAAACCTGTCAAAGTCCCGGATGACCAAAACCAAAGTATACTAATTGTCGCAAGTATTAGCGATGCAAGTCTCGGGTTAAGACCATATACACCTACCCTAATTCGGATTCCCATAGACACATAGTCATACTACAATGGGATTCCCAAGGGTCTATCCAGAGCGAAGCTATTTTCGTACCATTGGTAAACAAAACCTCATATTACACTTGCATGAGTATCCAATACCCAAATATATAAGAACTATGCCGTTACGCTTCTATAATACACACAAGTGTAATACTAGCATATTCCACATTATCGATGTCCAGTCTTGATAATACTACGACTAGGGATATTTAATGATTAAACCTTAGTGGATTAATACTGTCTCTATCTAAGGACATGTGTCCTAAAACTCAAGATGAGAGAGACAACATGAGTCGGATCCCGTTCGCTTCTGAAGTCGGATCGATCATGTATGTTATGATATGTACGTGACCTGATGTCTCGTATGCTTTGAGCATGTGTAGTCGGTATCAGGCCTATCCAGGTGATGGTCACTGGGTTACGGTTGTTAAGAACATCCTTAAGTATCTTAGACGAACTAAGGATGCTTTCTTAGTCTATGGAGATGGATAACTTGAGGTAACTGGGTTTACCGATGCAAGTTTCCAAACCGATAAAGATGACTGTAAGTCGTAATCCAGGTATATATTTTGTTTGAATAACGGAGCAGAGTGAGCTGTAAATCTTCCAAGCAAGAGACTATTACCGATTCAACAACAGAAGCTGAATATATCGATGCAGCTAAGGCATTTTGGATCCGTAAAATCCTAATTGGATTAGGAGTAGTTCTGTTAGCAGCTGAGCCCGTTCCTTTGTATTGTGACAATAACGGGGCTATATCGCAGGCAAAGGAACCGTGGTCTCATCAACGATCCAAGCATATACTTCGATGTTTCCATCTGATTCGTGAGATCATACATTGTGGCGATGTGAAGATCGAGATGGTCGCATCAGATGACAATATTGCAGATCCGCTGACGAAGGTTATTTCTCAGTAAAAGTTTGAGCGACATGTACACAGTTCAGTGGTGTTAGATACTTGAGTGATTGGCTATAGGCCAAGTGGGAGATTGTTTGACAATTATGACCTATAGCAACACTATTTGTAAAAGACATTGTGGTTTTTGTACAAATTAACTATGTGACAAATGAAATTTCTATTTTATCATTTTGTAATTAGATTACTTGAATATATAAATGATAAAAGTCCTTATGATTAGCTCTGGATTAATAACATATGAGACAATATCAATCCACGTAAGGTTTAATCATTAAATATCCCTAGTCGTAGTATTATCGAGACTGTACATCGATAATGCGGAATAGACTAGTATTGCACTTCTGCGCGTTTTGGAAGCGTAACAGCATAGTTCTCATATATTTGGGTATTGGATACTCATGCAAGTGTAATAGAAGATTTTGTTTGCCGATGGTACGAAAACAGCTTCGCCTGGATAGACCCCTCGGAATCCCATTGGTAGTATGACTATGTGTCTATGGGAATTCGAATAAGGGTAGGTGTATTTGGTCTTAACTAGAGACTTGCATCGCTAATACTTGCGACAATCAGTACGCTTTGGTTTTGGTCGTCTGTGGCTTTAACAGGTTCTGTGTACCCCTCTTCTGTGTTTATTGAGAATCGTAGTGTATTGGGTGTGATGTCAAGATGGAAGTATCACTTCAGTTATATAGAGATAATGATCACATAGGGATATAAAACTGGTACTCTAATATGTTGCAACTATCGGGATAATATGACAAGGTCATGATTATCCAATTAAAGAGACTAGTTGCTAGTGATCCGATATATACTTCCTACAGGGTAGACACAATTCCAGCCCCAGGCCTAGCATGTGACATCCGATACTAGATCATAATACACAATACTTAGTATACTATGCTTGATAAAGATTATGTATTCCTTAAAAGAATATTTCTGGAGAATTGGGTAGGCACGGTGCTTTGCTAGAAGCGAACTATGTCTTGTAAATCGGTAAGAACGTGGTACGGGGTACGCACATGTTTGGATAGTCCGACGACCAGATTTACTGCCAATATATCCATGAATCTCATGGGTCACTTCCCAAAGATTCACCGATGACGTTTGACTCAAACATAATTAATCTAGGATTAATTATAAGAGAGAGAAAATTAATTTGGGATTAATTACGACAAGAATTTATCTGGGATAAAATTTGAATAGTAGAGAGAATGATTAATTTGGAATTAATCGATTAAATAATATATCAGATATATTAATTGAAATTAGATTTCAATGCGGAATTAAAATTGGATTTTAATTCGGGCAAATGAATTAATTTAGAATTAATTCGTAAGCGACTTTAATAATAATGTCACAACGGAAAATTCGTTAATTCGTAATTAAACGAACCCAGACCCGAGCAAATTTGCGTGTTGGATTGTTCGACTTAAATTCGGAATTTACAAGTGGTGGGACGCACTTGACTTACATCAACTAGTTTGACTAGTGATGGAAGTGGTTAAAGGTTGAGTGAAAAACTTGGGTTGCTTGTTTTGTACACTAACCAAATCCAACACACTTTGTCTTTATTTTGAAAATATATACCAACTTTGAGATTTGATTTTTGTAATTGATTTTTAGAAAATCAAATACACAAAACAAAGCAACTCTCTCCCTCTCCACACACAAATGCCGTGAGCTTCCTTTCTCAAGATAGAAATTATGTTGCAAATTTTCTTCAAGCTAACACTTTAAACGAGTCATTCAAGGTGTTAGGGAAACTAATCCCTTGAGTTTGGAACACAAAGCAAGCTTGGAGCATCAACAAAGGATCAAAAAGTTTTGAACTTCATACATCCATCAAATTCGTTCAATGTAAGTCTTCCGCAACTTCTTTGAATATTCACACACCGAATCATGATTAAAGATCCTTGGCATGTTCTAAGACCCTCATCGAAATTCGGGAACAAGACCCTCATCGTAATTCGGGAACAAGACCCTCAACTCAATTCGGGAACAAGACCCACATCCCAATTCGGGTACAAGACCCTCAACACAATTCGGGAACAAGACCCTCTTCTCGATTCGGGAATAAGACCCTCATCTCAATTCGGGAACAAGACCATCATCCCAATTCGGGAACAAGACCCTCAATTCAATTCGGGAACAAAACCCTCAACCCAATTCGGGAACAAGACCCTCAACTCAATTCGGGAACAAGACCCTCATATCAATTCGGGAACAAGACCCTCATATCAATTCGGGAACAAGACCCTGAGCTTAATTCGGGAAAAAGACCCTCATCTCAATTCGGGAACAAGACCCTCAACTCAATACGGGAACAAGACCTCATCTCAATTCGGGAACAAGACCCTCATCTCAATTCGGAAACAAGACCATCAACTCAATTCGAGAAAAAGACCCTCATCCCAATTCGGGAACAAGACCCTCAACTCAATTCGGGAACAAGACCATCATCTCAACCCTCAACTCAATTCGGGAACAAGACCGTCATCTCAATTCGGGAACAAGACCCTCAACTCAATTTGGGAACAAGACCCTCATCTCAATTCGGGAATAAGACCCTCACCTCAATTCGGGAACAAGATCCTCTTTAAATTCGGGAACACGACCCTCAACTCAATTTGGGAACAAGACCCTCATCTCAATTCGGGAATAAGACCCTCACCTCAATTCGGGAACAAGATCCTCTTTAAATTCGGGAACAAGACCCTCAACTCAATTCGGGAACAAGACCCTCAACTCAATTCGAGAAAAAGACCCTCATCTCAATTCGGGAACAAGACCCTTATCTCAATTCGGGAACAAGACCCTCAACTCCATTCGGGAACAAGACCCTCATCGAAATTCGGGAACAAGACCCTCATCACAATTCGGGAACAAGAGCCTCAACTCAATTCGGGAACAAGACCCTCATCCCAATTCGGGAACAAGACCCTCATCTCAATTCGGGAACAAGACCTTGTTTTCAATTCGGGAATAAGGCCCTCATCTCAATTCGGGAACAAGACCCTCATCTCAATTCGGGAACAAGACCCTCAACTCCATTCGGGAACAAGACCCTCATCGAAATTCGGGAACAAGACCCTCATCTCAATTCCGGTACAAGAACCTCAACTCAATTCGGGAACAAGTCCCTCAACTCAATTCAGGAACAAGACCCTCAACTCAATTCGGGAACAAGACCCTCAACTCAATTCGGGAACAAGACACTCATCTCAATTCGGGAACAAGACCCTCAACTCAATTCGGGAGTAAGACCATCTACTCAATTCGGGAACAAGACCATCATCTCAATTCGGGAACAAGACCCTCAACTTAATTCGGGAACATGACCCTGATCTCAATTCGGGAACAAAACCCTCTACTCAATTCGGGAACAAGTCCCTCAACTCAATTCTGGAACAAGACCCTCAACTAAATTCGAGAACAAGACCCTCAACTCAATTCGGGAACAAGACCATCATGTCAATTTGGGAACAAAACCCTCAACTTAATTCGGGAACATGACCCTCATCTCAATTCGGGAACAAGACCATCAACACAATTCGGGAACAAGACCCTCAACACAATTCGGGAACAAGACCCTCATATCAATTAGGGAACAAGACCCTCAACTCAATTCGGGAACAAGACCCTCATATCAATTCGGGAACAAGACCCTGAGCTTAATAAGGGAAAAAGACCATCATCTCAATTCGGGAACAAGACCCTCAACTCAATACGGGAACAAGACCTCATCTCAATTCGGGAACAAGACCCTCAACTCAATTCGGAAACAAGACCATCAACTCAATTCGAGAAAAAGACCCTCAACTCAATTCGGGAACAAGACCGTCATCTCAATTCGGGAACAAGACCATCATCTCAACCCTCAACTCAATTCGGGATCAAGACCGTCATCTTAATTCGGGAACAAGACCATCAACTCAATTTGGGAACAAGACACTCAACTCAATTTGGGAACAATACCCTCAACTCAATTCGGGAACAAAACCCTCATCTCAATTCGGGAAGAAGACCCTCAACTCAATTCAAGAACAAGACCCTCAACTCAATTTGAGAACAAGACCCTCATCTGAATTCGGGAACAAGACCCTCAAATCAATTCGGGAACAAGACCATCAACTCAATTCAGGAAAAAGACCCTCAACTCAATTCGGGAACAAGACCCTCAACTCAATTCGGGAACAAGACTCTCATCTCAATTTCGGTACAAGACCCTCAACTCAATTCGGGAACAAGTCCTTCAACTCAATTCTGGAACAAGACCCTCAAATCAATTCGGGAAAAGACCCTCAACTCAATTCGGGAACAAGACCCTCATCTCAATTCGGGAACAAGACCTTCTACTCAATTCGGGAACAAGTCCCTCAACTCAATTCGGGAACAAGACCCTCAACTCAATTCGCGAACAAGACCATCATCTCAACCCTCAACTCAATTCGGGAACAAGACCGTCATCTCAATTCGGGAACAAGACCCTCAACTCAATTTGGGAACAAGACACTCAACTCAATTTGGGAACAATAAACTCAACTCAATTCGGGAACAAGACCCACATCTCAATTCGGGAAGAATACCCTCAACTCAATTCATGAACAAGACCCTCAACTCAATTCGAGAACAAGACCCTCATCTCAATTCGGGAACAAGACCCTCAACTGAATTCGGGAATAAGACCATCAACTCAATTCGGGAAAAGAAACTCAACTCAATTCAGGAACAAGACCCTCAACTCAATTCGGGAACAAGACTCTCATCTCAATTTCGGTACAAGACCCTCAACTCAATTCGGGAACAAGTCCTTCAACTCAATTCCGGAACAAGACCCTCAACTCAATTCGGGAACAAGACCCTCAACTCAATTCGGGAACAAGACCCTCATCTCAATTCGGGAACAAGACCTTCTACTCAATTCGGGAACAAGTCCCTCAACTCAATTCGGGAACAAGTCCCTCAACTCAATTCGAGAACAAGTCCCTCAACTCAATTCGGAAACAAGTCCTCAACTCAATTCGGGAACAAGACCCTGAACTCAATTCGGTAACAATACCCTCAACTCAATTCGGGAACAAGTCCCTCATCTCAATTGGGAACAAGACCCTCTACTCAATTCGGGACCATGTCCCTCAACTCAATTCGGGAACAAGACCCTCAACTCAATTCTGTAACAATACCCTCAACTCAATTCAAGAACAAGACCCTCAACTCAATTCGGGAATAAGACCCTCATCGAAATTCGAGAACAATACCCTCATCTCAATTCGGGAACATGCCCCTCATCCCAATTCGGGAACAAGACCCTCAACTCAATTCGGGAACAAGACCATCATCTCAACCCCCAACTCAATTCGGGAACAAGTCCGTCATCTCAATTCGGGAACAAGACCCTCAACTCAATTTGGGAACAAGACACTCAACTCAATTTGGGAACAATACCCTAAACTCAATTCAGTAACAAGACCCTCATCTCAATTCGGGAAGAAGACCCTCAACTCAATTCAAGAATAAGACCCTCAACTCAATTCGAGAACAAGTCCTTCATCTCAATTCGGGAACAAGACCCTCAACTCAATTTTGGAACAAGACCATCAACTCAATTAGGGAAAAAGACCCTCAACTCAATTCGGGAACAAGACCCTCAACTCAAATCAGGAACAAGACCCTCAACTCAATTCGGGAACAAGACTCTCATCTCAATTCCGGTACAAGACCCTTAACTCAATTCGGGAACAAGTCCCTCAACTCAATTCGGGAACAAGACCCTCAACTCAATTCGGGAACAAGACCCTCAACACAATTCGGGAACAAGACCCTCAACACATTCGGGAACAAGACCTTCAACTAAATTCGAGAACAAGACCCTCATCTCAATTCGAATTGAGTTGAGGGTCTTGTTCCCGAATTGAGTTGAGGGTCTTGTTCCCGAATTTAAAGAGGGTCTTGTTCCCGAATTGAGGTGAGGGTCTTGTTCCCGAATTGAGTTGAGGGTCTTGTTACCGAATTGAGTTGAGGGTCTTGTTCTCGGATTGAGATGAGGCTCTTGTTCCCGAATTGAGTTGAAGGTCTTTTTCCCGAATTTAGATGAGGGTCTTGTTCCCAAATTGAGTTGAGGGTCTTGTTCTCGAATTGAGTTGAGGGTCTTGTTCCCGAATTGTGTTGAGGGTCTTGTTCCCGAATTGAGTTGAGGGTCTTGTTCCCGAATTGCGTTGAGGGTCTTTATCCCGAATTTCGATGAGGGTCTTGTTCCCGAATGGAGTTGAGGGTCTTGTTCCCGAATAGAGATGAGGGTCTTGTTCTCGAATTGAGTTGAGGGTCTTGTTCCCGAATTGAGTTGAGGGTCTTGTTCCCGAATTTAAATAGGGTCTTGTTCCCGAAACGAGGTGAGGGTCTTATTCCCGAATTGAGATGAGGGTTTTGTTCCCAAATTGAGATGATGGTCTTGTTCCCGAATTGAGTTGAGGGTCTTGTTAACGAATTGAGTTGAGGGTCTTGTTCTCGGATTGAGATGAGGCTCTTGTTCCCGAATTGAGTTGAGGGTCTTGTTCCCGAATTTAGATGAGGGTCTTGTTCCCGAATTGAGTTGTGGGTCTTGTTCCCGAATTGTTATGAGGGTCTTTTTCCCTAATTGATTTGAGGGTCTTGTTCCTGAATTGAGTTGAGGGTCTTGTTCTCAAATTTCGATGAGGGTCTTATTCCCGAATGGAGTTGAGGGTCTTGTTCCCGAATTGAGATGAGGGTCTTGTTCCCGAATTAAGTTGAGGGTCTTGTTCCCGAATTGAGATGAGGGTCTTGTTCCGAATTGAGACGAGGGTCTTGTTCCCGTATTGCGTTAAGGGTATTGTTATCGAATTGTGTTGAGGGTCTTGTTCCCGAATTGAGATGAAGGTCTTTTTCCCGAATTAAGTTAATGGTCTTGTTCCCGAATTGATATGAGGGTCGTGTTCCCGAATTGAGTTGAGGGTCTTGTTCCCAAATTGGGATGAGGGTCTTGTTCTCGAAATGAGTTGAGGGTCTTGTTCTCGAATTTCGATGAGGGTCATGTTCTCGAATTTCGATGAGGGTCTTGTTCCCGAATTGAGTTGAGGGTCTTGTTCCCGAATTGAGATGAGGGTCTTGTTCCCGAATTAAGTTGAGGGTCTTGTTCCCGAATTGAGATGAGGGTCTTGTTCCCGAATTGAGATGAGGGTCTTGTTCCCGAATTGAGTTGAGGGTCTTGTTATCGAATTGAGTTGAGGGTCTTGTTCCCGAATTGAGATGAGGGTCTTGTTCCCGAATTGAGTTGAGGGTCCTGTTCCCGAATTGGGATGAGGGTCTTGTTCCCGAATTGAGTTGAGGGTCTTGTTCCCGAATTGGGATGAGGGTCTTGTTCCCGAATTGCGTTGAGGGTCTTGTTCCCGAATTGAGTTGAGGGTCATGTTCCCGAATTGGGATGAGGGTCTTGTTCCCGAATTGAGATGATGGTCTTGTTCCCGAATTGGGATGAGGGTCTTGTTCCCGAATTGAGTTGAGGGTCTTGTTCCCGAATTGGGATGAGGGTCTTGTTCCCGAATTGGGATGAGGGTCTTTTTCCCGAATTGAGATGAGGGTCTTGTTCCCGAATTGGGATGAGGGTCTTGTTCCCGAATTGAGTTGAGGGTCTTGTTCCCGAATTGAGTTGAGGGTCTTGTTCCCGAATTGAGTTGAGGGTCTTGTTCCCAAATTTAAAGAGGGTCTTGTTCCCGAATTGAGGTGAGGGTCTTATTCACGAATTGAGATGAAGGTCTTGTTCCCCAATTAAGATGAGGGCCTTGTTCTCGAATTGAGTTGAGGGTCTTGTTACCGAATTGAGTTGAGGGTCTTTTTCTCGGATTGAGATAAGACTCTTGTTTCCGAATTGAGTTGAGGGTCTTGTTCCCGAATTTAGATGAGGGTATTGTTCCCGAATTAAGTTGTGGGTCTTGTTCCCGAATTGGGATGAGTGTCTTGTTCCTGAATTGAGGAACAAGACCATCAACACAATTCGGGAACAAGACCCTCATCTCAATTCGGGAACAAGACCTTCGACTCAATTACGGAACAAGTCCCTCAACTCAATTCGGGAACAAGTCCCTCAACTCAATTCGGGAACAAGACCCTCATCACAATTCGGGAACAAGACCCACAACTCAATTCGGGAACAAGACCCTCATCTAAATTCGGGAACAAGACCCTCAACTCAATTCGGGAACAAGAGGCTCATCTCAATCCGAGAACTAGACCCTCAACTCAATTCGGTAACAAGACCCTCAACTCAATTCGGGAACAAGACCCTCATCTCAATTTGGGAACAAAACCCTCATCTCAATTCGGGAATAAGACCCTCACCTCAATTAGGGAGGAAGACCCTATTTAAATTCGGGAACAAGACCCTCAACTCAATTCGGGAACAAGACCCTCAACTCAATTCGAGAACAAGACCCTCATCTCAATTCGGGAACAAGACCCTCAACTCCATTCGGGAACAAGACCCTCATCGAAATTCGGGAACAAGACTGACCGGCGTAAACACACACGTATAACGCAAGCGCACGTATCGTTCAAGTAGTATAAAAAATATCGATCCCACGAGGACTTAATACCTAAGTTATTAATTTTATGAGGTTAAATGATTACTAGCATCTAACAGGTTGTTTAATTGATTTGAAATAGCGACGATTCTAAATTTAAAGACAAGTAAATAAAATTGTTTGAAGGTAGATTTTAAGAAGATTAAATATTAAAAACTATCTAGGGTTGTGATTTATTCCAATATTGTTTAAAGATGAAGTGATTATCTTATAGTTGGGTAATATATTGATTTATTAACCTGGAACACTAATTTATGTAAAAGCCTCTTCCGATGGTCAATTACAAATACCTAGTATAATCCAATTGAACCATATGTCTATGTCAACCAAATTACCTAGATTTATTAAGATTAAGTTCCAATTATGGCTACCCCGCCCGACATGTATATTCCTATCCTGTAAGGAAATCTATTAAAAGGATTATCTATCATCAAGGAAGATCGTGGGCTATTGAGTCTAAGGTCTTAAACTTAAAATCCCTATGTCTAGTTCATTTTAAGTTTACCTAATCAATTTAATTAATGGCCAGTTAATTAAAGAGCATTAAGATTAAGACTCAATAAATAAATCTTTAT
The DNA here is from genome assembly GCA_019454045.1 of Zanthoxylum bungeanum. NCBI lineage: Eukaryota > Viridiplantae > Streptophyta > Magnoliopsida > Sapindales > Rutaceae > Zanthoxylum > Zanthoxylum bungeanum. The sequence continues at coordinate 9,529 of SKCR01032109.1, read as the reverse complement.
ATTACCCAAATTATAATCTAACCCTTATAAACCCGTGATATTGAATTTCATCACAACCCTAGATACTAACTTAGTTATGACACATAGCTAGGGCTAGCAAAAACTTAAAAGTAAAAACCATAAAGTAACAGTGCTGAAAAGTAATTGCAGTAAAGTAAAAGCTTAAAAGTAAATTAAAATAAAATAAAATGCTAAGGTAAAAAGGAATTATTTCTACTACTACTTTTTTAGATATCTCCCAGTAAAATAATATATAATATGTGATAATATAACCAACCGACCAATCTGGCGGTATTCTGTTTAAGTCAAATTAAGTCCATAACCAGCCATAAATGCGGAACCAAAATAACCAGCCATAAAGGCGGAAAAAGGAATTTTATTACCAACCGACCAATCTGGCGGTATCCTTGATTAGTCAGGTTTGAACCGGATTAACATAAAATTACCAACCGACCAATCTGGCGGTATCCTTTTTAAGTCAAATTTTAAATAGTAAATATATTATTTTTAAGGGAGATTAATCTAAAAAGTAATAGTAAAAGAATTACCTTTCACCCTAGCATAAGGAAGTTACCTCCTCATAGTGAATAGTAAAAACTGTAAAATAAAGAAAGTAAATTATTATTATTACAGAACGTAATTAAAAATTACAAAACTAAATTAAAAGAAACTTAGAGAGAGAAGAACTCCCTAATTACATCAAAGAAGTGGAAGGGAGAGGTGTAATGAAATCTGAAATTTCGAGCTCTATTTATAGGCGCGAATAAGGTTCCAGCGTCGCGATGCCAAGGGCTTCAGCGTCGCGACGCTGGGTACAGTAAAACGTGGCTCAATGACGGCTTGACACGTGGCGAGGCGGCTTAAGAGATCAGATCTTATCCGATGACGTGGCACTGTTCATGACGTCATTGCTTATGTCACGCTGATGATGTGGCACTATACATGACGTCATTGCTTAAGTCACGCTGATGATGTGGAGGGCGATTGTCGACACCGTTAGATCGCGACACGTGGCACCGACGCACATTAGCAAGTTCGTTGTGATGGCGACACGTGGCAAGGCGCAAAATAGCATGATCGGCGCATTTTAGTAGCGGCGCACGTTAGCAAATTTCTCTGATTGGTCCACGTGTCCACGGCGCATGTTAGCAATTCCGACGCATTCTGGGCGTCGCGACGTGCAAGGCTTCAGCGTCGCGACGCTGAAATGACGATTTTGCCCTTTTTGTCCAGTTTTTCCTGTTTTGCTCCAATTCACTTCCAGAATGTCCTGAAACTTTATTTATCTACAAAATAACACAAACACAATCAAAATATTCGCAAGACTCAAGAAACTATACAAAATATTAGGTTAAATGAGTGGGAAATAGTGATAGAAATACCACTCATCACACCCCCCAAACCTAACATTTTGCTAGTCCTCGAGCAAAACATAAATATCTTTAAAATAAAATTTAACTAACCCACTTTCGTAGGGATCACGATTTCATTTAGCATATGCAACAAGCCTTTAAACCCCTAGGTGTCCCTAGTGGACGAGTTGTAGTCTCGTGAGGGTTTACAGCAATGATACCCACAAACATTTTACAAAAGTAAAAAGATAGTAAAACTAATGCACACAAAAGCAAAAAGACAAGAGAAAGAGAATAAAAACGTTAGTGACTAATCAGGTGAAACTTCTACTCCAAGTTACTAGCTGTTTTTGTTTCATTCTAAATTACCGAATAAGTAAATTCTCCGATTATATTTACCATTCTCCATATACACACCCAACAAAATATTAATCAACTCATTTTTGCCCACAACAGTCAAAAGTGCAGTTGACAAGAGAGTAATATTTTGTCCTAAAGTTTTATCAGATTTCACACCTTTTTGTAGCAATGGAATAATTTTCTGATTTTTTCTGATTTTTTCTTTGCTTTTTCGGAATTTGACTTTTTTATTTATATACAATACCTTCCGTCTATGTAGCGAGCTTTGGGTCGGTGGCTACCAAACCAGTTGGCTTTAGGGCACCAGGTGTTTAACACCCTATACGACTTAATTACCCAGACTTTAGATATAAATATATATTTTACAGCATCTTCGATCCATGTAACGAGCTTTGGGCCAATGACTCCCAAACCAGTTGGTTTTAGGGCACTAGGTTTAAACACCCTTACAGACTTAATAACCCGGATCTTAGATACTTTATTTTTGTACATCAGAATATTTTTTTTTTACTCCACTGCTTTTTAAGATGCTTCCTCCAATTGAACTAGAGCACTGAATATTACAAACTTTTCAACTACAGCTCATCTGTATGTTACTATGCATGTTGATAATACCTGCAAACTGAGCATATGAAGATCCATTTTAGTCAGTATTAAGGAGAATTCACAAATTAAATAATTTAAAAGGAAATAAAAAAAAATTAACTTGTTTCGAAATAATTGGTTTGAGATACGTCTCAGGAGTGGAAACTCCTTACTCGGCTATTTCTTACCAATTTCACCTTTTTAGTCAAAATAAAAACACAAAAACACAAAATATTTTTGTAATTTTTGAAAATTTTCAACAATTTTTTTGTATTTTTCGAAAAATTTTGGACTAAAAATAAAAACAACATACAAACTAAAAACAAGGTACTAATCAACTAATTCCCTCCCCCAAGCCTAAATGAGACATTGTCCCCAATGTCTTAAACAGTAGAAGAAGAGTTTAGAGAGTCGTACCTGGTTCGCTGAAATTTTACAGGAAATTAAAGGTTAAGATCCAGATTAATTCGACGTCTCTTACCACGATCGTCCTCGGACCAATTTATCTTTGAAATGATAGGGTCAACTTTCGGTTCATAGGCTATGAGTTGGTCAATTAGATCTGGAGCAGTTCTGGCAGTGAAGAGGAGTTCTTTTAAAAGTTTTGACACGAACCCATTTCTCCGAGCATCATCAAGAAAACCACAAAGAAAATCGAAAACCCATCAACGTTGTACAGCCAATTGGTTTTGGTGTATGTTCAGGTTCGCCCAAGATAGTACAATAAAAATTTCCTCCAATGTGCCCAAGCTACCTGGCAAAGCAATAAAAGCATCAGCACGGTTATCATTTCTACCAGTCGTTCAGACATACCTGGCACGATCAGTTCCTCTCCGTTTGATGGTTCAATAAGATTTGCCTCTGCCAAGGGTTTGGATGATTCCCAAAACGTGACTGCCTCATTCCTGTACGGCCTTTGAAACAATCCCCATTAGTCCAAGATTACCTCCGCCATATATTAAGTGCATATTCCTTGCGGTTAAGACTCGACCCAATTCCTGTGCTGCTTCTGTATTGTGGTTAGTACCAACAGTACTACCGCAAAACACACAGATCTTTTCAACTCGTCTTCTTGAAGTGGTTTCCATTTTTTACTCTGGATGTCTTCAAAAGTGCAATGATGAGTTGAATTTATAGTACCTGAAAAAGGGTGAGTAAAAATAGCACACAGTATCTTCAAAGGACGATTAGTAGAAAAATAGTAAAATAGATCGTGATAGTCAACAAGATCTGAATCCTGTCGGAGAAAAAAAAAGAAAACAACAAAACAAATCACAATTATTAGGAAAAGACAAAGAGATATAATATTTACAAAAATAACAAGCTTGATTGACGTCTATGTGTCAGGGACAAGCTTCCCATCCAATTTTCTTATAAATTGGCAAACAGGGTCTTTTGAGTCAGATTCCCAAGACTTAACTGTTGTCTTTCTTTTTGAAATTGTGTATGTAATCTGCGAAAGTCTATGTGAACATATCCACTGGGATGCGTCTCAAGAGTCGAAGATATATCATCTAAAGACTCCTACTCCAAGCCATCCCTAATGAATTTAATTTTGTCTTCGCGATTAACAGACACCATTCCTAAAGAACGACAACGAGTATTGCAATTCCATCGTGCACATTTGTAACAAACACCCATTTGCTTATCTCTTCGTTTCTTTGCATAGTGCTTCTTCCAAAACCAGGCAGATGTGAAATAAAAGATTCAGAAGACTCACCTGCCAATCGAACTCGTGCTTCATTACCCAACGAATGTCATTGGCACACCATGGATTGTTAGTAGTCTCATCGTTCCAAGCGAGCTTTGTAAACTTTCATTAAAGATTTTTGAGGGAGAGAAGGAATTGCTTGTGAAGATTTGTGAGAGCTTCTTCCATCTGAAATGACTTATCTGCAAAACTAAACACACCCAATTAAATCACACCAAATCACAATATATACAAAAACTTGCATGGGTTGCCTCCCTGCGAGCGCTAAGTTTAAAGTCGTCAGCTAGACGTGACTGCTTGAACGTTTATGCTGGATCTGAAAGTGTGACACTTTCTTTTTGTCGCTCAAATGATTCTCCCCAGTAGTGCTTGACACGCTGACTGTTCACTTTGAATGTGTTGTTGGTATTTGGGATCCAGTAACTCAACAGCTCCATATGGTAAAACCTGAGTGATCACAAATGGTCCGGACCACCTAGATTTCAACTTTCCAGGAAAAGTTTCAATCTTGAGTTGTACAACACCACCTGCTGCCTTGGTTCCAATTGTCTGTGCACTATTTTTCGGTCATGCCATTTTTTGGTCTTTTCCTTGTATAATTTGGCATTGTCATAAGCCTGTAGGCGAAATTCCTCCAATTCATTGAGTTGGTTGAAGTCTTTTTGTCAAGATTCAACTTCTTCAGTGCCCAGTACGCCTTGTGTTCAAGCTCAACTGGCAGATGGCATGCTTTCCCAAACACCAATCGATATGGGGACATACCAATGGGTGTCTTGTAAGCTGTCCTGTGGCCCATAATGCATCATCTAGTTTTGTTGACCAGTCCCTCCTTGTTGATCCAACGGTTCTTTCTAGGATTCTTTTGATCTCCTGTTTGAAATCTCAACCTGTCCATTTGACTGTGGATGGTAAGCTGTGGCAACTTTTTGAGTAACTCCGTATTTGGATAGGAGTGCATCGAAGTATTTGTTGCCTAGAATGAGAGCCCATCGCTGATAATTGCCCGAGGTGTTCCGAATCGAGTGAAAATGTTCTTTTTCAGGAATTTGATCACCACTTTTGAATCATTGGATGGTAGTGCAATTGCTTCGACCCATTTGGAGCGTAGTCTACAGCAACCAGGATTTACAAGTTTCCAAATGATGGAACAAAGGGTCACATGAAATCACTACCCCATACATCGAATATCTCCACTTCCATAATATTTTGCACTGGTCCTTCGTTTCTCCTCGAAATATTCCCCGTTCTCTGGCACCTGTCACATTGAAAAGCAAAAGATAAGCATCTTTAAAAAGTGTGGGCCAGAACAAACCTGATTGAAGGACTTTGGCTGCCAGTTTTGTTTCCGCTGAAGTGTCCGCCGTATGGTGATGAATGACAGTGTTGTTAAAACATCTGACCTCCTCATGTGGAACACACCGTCTCAATAATTGATCAGCACACCGTTTGAACAGGTACGGCTAGTCCCAGGACATAGTGCTTGGACTTCTTTGAAGAACTTCTTCCGTTGCTGAGTTGTCCATTCCAATGGCCATTTTCCTGATACAATGTAATTAACATAGTCAGCATACCAAGGGACTTCCTGTTGATTTATGGAAACAGTTGTTCATCTGGAAAAGTTTCTTTGATTGATGGATCTTTGTCAGCTGTTTCTCCATTCTCGAGCCTTGATAGATGATCTGCCACCTGATTCTCTGTTCCTTTCCTGTCTCTTGATCTCCACATCAAATTCTTGTAGAAGAAGTATCCAACGAATCAATCTGGGTTTGGCATCTTTCTTTGTGATCAGATATTTGATTGTGCATGATCTGTGTAGACCACCACTTTGGGACCCAATAGATAAGAGCGAAATTTGTCAAAAGCGTACACAACTGCTAGCAACTCCTTTTCAGTGGTGTGTAGTTTGAGTTGAGCTTCATTCAAAGTTTCTGCTGGAGTAGTAAATTGTGTGAATGTGGAAAATATTTGCTTTGCGTTGTCCCAAAACTGCACCTACAGCAAAATCACTAGCATCACACATTACCTCGAATGGAAGGGGTCTAATCTGGTGCTACAATGATGGGGCATAAATCAGCTTCTGTTTTAAGATCTTAAAGCTTTCTGGCATTCTTTGGTGAAGTTGAAAGGCACATCCTTTCCAGAAGATTGCAAAGAGGTTTGGCAATCTTGGAAAAGGCTTTGATAAATCTCCTGTCAAAACTGCATGTCCAAGAAAACTCAGATCCTTTGACAGATGTTGGTGGAGGTAGTTTCTCAATTGTCTCGATCTTTGCTTTGTCTACCTCGATTCCCTTTTGTGAGATCCGGTGTCCAAGAACAATGCCTTCTTGCCATGAAGTGGCATTTCTCCCAGTTGAGTACCAGGTTTGTATCTTCACACCTTTGTAATACCTGTTCCAAATTTTGCAAACAAGGTCAAAAGAATCTCTAAACAGAAAAATCATCCATCAAAACCCTCCATACTCAGCTCCAGCATGTCTGAGAAGATGGCCATCATGCAACGCTGAAATGTAGCAGGAGCCATTACATAATCCAAATGGCATCCTGCGGAAAGCAAAGTACCATAGGGACATGTAAAAGTAGTTTTCTCCTGGTCTTCTGGTGCGATAGCAATCTGATTGTACCCTGAATATCCGTCCAGAAAATAATAGAAATTCATGTCCTGCCAGCCCTGTCTAACATCTGGTCAATAAATGGTAACGGGAAATGGTCCTTCCTCGTGGCTTTGTTAAGTTTCCTGTAGTCCATGCATACTCTCCATCCAGTCACCGTTCTTGTTGGGATCAACTCATTCTTTTCATTGGTGACCACAGTTATCCTCTTTCTTTGGTACAACCACTGCATAGGACTTACCAAGTGCTATCTGAGATGGGGTAAATGATACCAGCATCAACCATTTGATGATTTTCTTTCTTCACAACTTCCTTCATGATTGGATGAGTCTCCGTTGATGCTCCACTGTGGGTTTGTATTTCATTTCATCAGAATTTTGTGTATGCAAAATGATGGACTAATGCCTCGAATGTCTGCTATAGTCCAGCCAATGGGCTCTTTGTGCTTTCGTAATATCTTAGTAACCTTCTTCCTGATCCAATGTTAGAGAAGAAGAAATAAAACAGGTAATTCAGAAGAGTTTCCAAGAAATGCATACCTGAGATGGCTCGGAAGTAACTTAGTTCCAGGTGTGGTGGTCTTCAATCGAAGGCTTGATTCGATCTTTCTTTGGCAATTCCAAGCTTTCAACTGGTGGTGTTGCTTTGAATCGGAATGGTTTATCAAGATAGTTAATACATTCCCAGGATTTCAGCTCTAGCTCGCTGTCAGTCATATTGGTGATGCAAGCTTCAAGTGTATCTGTGGGATTTGGCTCAGTATCCTGAATGATACTATCAATAACATCAATTCTGAAGCATTCCTCTTCTCCTTTTCATCGCTCCGGAAATTTCATAGCTTTGAAAACATTTAAATGTCACTTCTTGGTCCTGCACTTTCATGGTTAGTTCTCCTTTTTGCACATCAATTACAGTTTTACCTGTAGCCAAAAATGGTCTCCCGAGGATGATGGGTACTTCTTTGTCTTCTTCCATTCAATGATGATGAAGTCTGCTGGAAGGATGAGTTTGTCAACTTGACCAGCACATTTTCAACGACTCCTCTCGGAAATGCTAGTGTTCGATCAACAAGTTGCAAAGATACCGAGGTAGGCATTGCTTCTCCATTGCAGTTTCCTGTAATAGAAAAAGGCATTATTACATTAACACTGGCACCTAAATCACATAAAGCCTTACCAATGTAAGTTCTCCAATTGTGCATGAACTGGAACTGTGAAACTGCAGGATCTTTCAACTTCGGGGGAAGCTTCCTCTGAATGATGGCGCTGCATTTCTTCCGTTAAAGCTACTGTCTCATAATCTCCCAATCTCCGTTTTCGTGAAAGAATGTCTTTCATGAATTTGACATAGTGGGCATTTGTTCCAAGGCTTCTGCAAATGGAATGTTGATGTGCAGTTTTGAAAATCTCCAAGAAACGAGCAAACTGTTTGTCCAGATTGTTTTTCTGAAGACGTGAGGAAAATGGTGGTGGTGGAGTGATCTGTTCTTTTTTCCTTTGCTTCTTTTTTCTTCCATCTGGGAAATGCATCTTTTGGAATATCTTCAATTGTTCCCTTGGTTCCAATATCTTATTGATCTCAGTACCACTCTTAAGGTAATAGCTTGACATTGCTCCTTCCCTCGGTTCTTGGATTTGGTTCTGTGTTGCTGGGACGATTACCTGGCGGTCTGTAACTCTGAGCATTGGCATTGTCCGATTTGATTCTCCAGTGCTTTGATGGAAGCTGATTGGCTCTGAATCATAGCTTCATTATCTTTTTAATTGAGCTAACATCTCTGCCATCACTGGTTCATTTGTCTGCTCCTGGCCTTTATTCTGTTGCTGGAATCCAGGTGGTGGATAGTTCCGCTGTTGGCCTGAATTGTTGCTCCATGAAAAATTAGGATGATCCTCCACCCTGGGTTGTAGGTGTTGGAATATGGATTGTTCCTCTGCCTGTTGAAATTGTTGACCATAATTCACCGTTTCTTCAAGTTGATTTGATTCTGGTGCTCCTCCATATGGTGAACTTGTGGATCCAGTGGTAAGAGTCTCCATGAATTTGCATATTTGATCCTAGCTTGGGTTGATGCTGTATTAGCTCCAACTTCATAAATTCTGCAATTCTTTGAATCAGACTTCTTTTGTTGGCCACAAGGAATTTTTATTAGCCATTTCTTCAATTAGTTCCCAGGCTTGGATCTTCTCCTTTTGCCATCAAAGCTCCTCCAGCAGCAGCATCGATTGTGGTTCTCATTATTCCAGAAAGCCCATTATAGAATGTTTGGACTTGAAGCCATTTTGGATCTCATGGTGTGGACATTTCCGGAGTAAATCTTTGTACTTCCCAAGCTTCGTAGAGAGTTTCGGAGTCTTGTTGCACAAAGGATTGATGTCATTCCTCAGCTTTCCGGTTCTGGTTTGGTGGAAAATACTTGCAAGAAATTTGGTGGCTAAGTTGTTCCATGTTATGATAGAACCTGCTGGTATAGAATGTAGCCAAGCTTTAGCTCTGTCCTTCAAGGAGTATGGAAGACACGTAGTCTCATTTCTTCTTCAGCTTCTCGGTTGTAATTGAAAGTGCCGCAACACTTCCAGGAAGTTGCTGATGTGAGCATTAGGATCTTCAGTTGCATTTCCCCCAAACTGAACTGACTGATGAATCATCTGAATGCAAGTTTTGATGTCACCCGCATTTGCTGGTAATGGAGGAAGTACAATACATGAAATGAGTCTGTCAACCACCAGAATGGTTCTGTCTCGAATGGAATTGGTGGTGCAACCTCCAAAGGTTCAGGTTCCATGTGACAAGCTTCTTGGGCTTTCTCGCCTTTCTCTTCTCAACGTCTGATAGTTCTTTCAATTTCTAGGTCAAGCGGTCGGAGTTCAAAGCTTCTGGTTCGTCTCATGAATTTTGAGAACCTGAAA
>SKCR01032108.1:0-104308 GCA_019454045.1 Zanthoxylum bungeanum | reverse complement strand
TGGAAGCTATCCCAGTTGTGGAAATCTCCTAAGAATAGGTCATCAAGTTCGTAAAAGAGCATATAATTCACCGATTTGGTATATCACAAAACCATAATAGTAGACCATGGCACCTCGTTAAACGGTGTGAAAATGTGAAAGATTTCCTAGCCGAATACGGAATCTGTTTGGTGAACACTACCCCTTATTACCCTCAGTCAAACGGTCAAGCAGAATCGTCCAATAAGATTCTTAAAGAGTTGATTCGAAAGATGGTGACGGACAACGCTAGATGATGGGACGAACATTTGAGTCAGGCTCTGTGGGCCTATAGGACATCACCACGAATAATTACTTCAGTGACGCCATTTCAGTTGGTGTATGGTCATGAGGCTGTACTTCTAGTAGAAATGAATATTGAATCCGCCAGAGTGATGTTACAAGAAAAGTTGACAAAGGAAGACTACGACGAGGTGATGATCCAGAATTTGTTGGAATTGGATGATATCAGATACGATGTGCTAAATCATTTAGAAGCACAAAAGAGGATAATAGCCAAGGGGTATAACCTCATAGTAATAGCTAAATCGTTCATGGAAGGCGAATTAGTGTGGAAAACTATATTACCATTTGGTTCCCATGACCCAGTGTATGGCAAATGGTCGCCCAACTGGGAAGGCCCATTCATGGTGAAAAATGTGTTACCAAATGGAGCATATCATTTACAGGACTTGAATGGAAGAGTGCATGCAAGAGCGATAAATGGAAAGTATTTGAAGAGATATGTGCCCTCTTTGTGGGAGCATGAAAACGTACGAAATTCACTAGAACAATAATGTATTTACATTAGATACGGACGAAAACATCCAAAAACACAAGGAATAGACGATTTAATGTCTTACAAAATCATTAATTTTGATCAAAAGATCGTCGAAAATCCTCGGGAAGATCCTTAATAGCCAAAAACGTCTCCCTCCTCAGGCGCCATTCGTCCTATATCTCCACACTCACCGCCTCCAAATCAGCCAAGCTTTTCTCAACATTTAATCGGGCCAGCCCTTAATACTCTGCCATAGAATTGTTCATCTCCATTACTTGAGTAACAATGGTCCTCATTTTAGCCTCTCTTTTCATACGGCTTTCATCAATAAGACGCTGAGTCTCTTGTAATTGTCGCTCCAGGTCAAGGAGGACCGACTCCTCGGTCATCATCTCATCTGTAGTCCCATCAGGGACTGAGAGAGGGAGAGTGCCTCAGAGCGTTTCTTTCCTCATTACAAAATAGCGAAGGTCGACCCTCTAGATGTGCATAATACGATACCCCCACATGAGAATGAGAGGGCGGAGGAGCCGAAGATAACAGTTGCGCAAATACCGAAGTCTGGGGCACATAAGTACTTGGAGATGCTGCCTCTGGCATTGAATATTGTGGCTTTATAGTAGGCCGAACATCTGCAAAGGAATCAGGATTGACTCCGACTACTTCTCATTCTCCTGGTAATTAATCCATGACGGGACCCTCTGTTGCCTCATCCTCGTCGAAGAGAAACTGAATGGCCAGCATTTCTGCAGGTCTCATCTCCTCGCCTTCGCCAGTAGGAGCTTCGGTCCTCAAAGTTTTCACCGTTTCGGGCATTGCGGAAGACAACTCAAGCCTAAGCACCTGCACAAGACACACAATTATAATCTTCGAATACAATAAACTTATGTGCAAAAGAAGACGGGTCTCAAACTCATACTTTAGAGCGACGGATGAGCAGCACATCCGAATCAGAACTGCGAATGGGGAAGGTTTTTTCCTCTTAGCAAGTTTTATTTTCTTGGGCCTGGACGCCTCGGCCGTTTTCTTCGACCCTGTCAGCTCATAAGACTTGGGGGACAAAGGGACGGAAGAAACAACTTTCGTAGATGGTAAAGAAAAAAATCATTCACGGGTCGATGGCCAGAAACGTTCAAAGTAGGATGAACGGATGTGCAAAGAACGAAGGAGCTGTGACAAAAGAGACAGCAAAGAGCGAGTCTCCACTAAGGAGTCCTCAACTTCAGAAACAAAAAAGACCGCAAAACGGTCTGACGACACAGAATACGAATGAAAGAAAGAAAGAGGCCATCATTGGACGAGGCCAAATTGGCGGGCGACGAAGTTGGTGAATACACCTCCACTCCGGCTTTGTCATTGGCCCCGGTCAAGATATCATGGATCAGGTCGCGGCTGTATAAAAATTTACGCCATATGCGAAGACATGATTCGTCCTCTTCCGAAATAGGAAGGTCATGAATGAAGGACGGACTATCCGACACAGAAAAGGGAAAAACGAGGGAACCCGAGGGATAGTATAGAAATATTCAAAAACAGCTCGAGGACTGAAAGAAGTTGGCCGTAACTGAGAAAAGAAGACCGGCACAAGTATAAGGATGGGTTGAATTAACTGTGCCGAAGACAGGAAAGTAGGCTCTCAACTAGAGTTGAACAAGCCACAATGGACCGGAGGCAATGAGTGATGCCCCCGACCGAAGTTGTTTTGGAAGACGCCTAGTCCCCGATATATGGCGGCCAGTATAAAGGAGGCCAGGTCTAAGTGACGGTCGTGGGCAAGATCGGAAGAGATAGGAAGATAGCCCACTATAGGGTTTTGGCTAGGTGCACAGATGACATATTTACACAGCCAATAATGAAGAAATGTCGTTCGCTCTAACATTGAGACCGTACCGGCCGATTTTAAAATGCACGAATGAAAGAGGAATAGGACGAAAAAGAAGAAGGGTCCATTTTTGGAGGAGGGAAACGAAATGTTGTGGAGGTCGAGATGGTCGCTCCAAGAGGATCCAGTCCAGTAAGGGCACCGATATCACGGAGGGTAATAGTGAAGGGCCCGACCGGAAAAATGAATACATTGTACTCAGAAGACCAAAAAAGCAAATAAACAGGAAACAAGTTTCGGTCAAAAGGTAAAGCTGATGAAAACTCAATGAAATGAAGAAGGTGATGTTTTTCTAGAAAGACTCGAGTGTCTGCATCCAACAACATACGTTGAAACCAGACTTCGAATGCGGTGTCTAGTTTAGGCCAGGTGCGGATAGGATTGAATTGAACAAGAAGAGAGACGTTAAGTGGTTCAGAAAACGAGAGGCTAGAAGAAGATGAGAATTGTTGAGCCAACGGGGCCGTTGCAATAGCGTTATCATCAATGAAGATGGGGCCAAGAGCACATTAGCCGAAATCCTCATCGAGAGTCTGAAGGCCAAAGACGCCCACGGAAGAACCTTCCAACGCCAACTTATAATCAGCGAAAGTTGAGGCGTTAGTTTTGGGAGCAGAAGATGAAGAAGCCATTGATAATAGAAGGACGAAAACGCAATAAAAACGGGTTTACAGAGGAAGTCGAAGGTAAAGTGAGAGCCTGAATAAGGTGAATCCTTGTGTAACAGACGAAAGGTTTAACTTGGGACATGTGTCACTATACGAGTCGTTAAGAAGTGGAAGCGGCGGGAAAACGAAAAAGGATGAAATGTTGCCCTAGACAAGTGTTCTAAAGCAATTCGCTGCAAAGATGAAGTGCGATGAAAGAAAACATGGGAGTGACGTAGAAAACGGCTCTTAAATGGGCCTCATAATGAAGAATATAGGAAAGAGCTGCGCATTTATTGCAGAAATGATGGGTTCACGTAGGACTCTAAAAGGCAGCCCGATAAATTATAGAACGAAGAGTTACGCTCTGGGTTTCTACCTAGCTCGATTTTACGGCCTCGACCTTCAATGGATTGGTCGAACCTCCGAACCTTAACAACAGCCTTCAAGATCGGCCAAGAACAGATGTCACCGCTATACCTTCCAGAGGTATCACTCAGGCCTCCTCCATTATTAACACGAGCAGTAAAGGCAAAGCTGATATGACAAGACCATTCAAGCCACAGGCTTACTTGGGCAGAAAGCCAGACCTAGGACATAGAGCCTCTCCAATCAATCGGACAGCACGTGGAAAAACCCTTCACATGATAACAGTACCATGGCTTTGGAAGTATACAAAAGGGGGAAGATGAAAAGGCAACACACCACCTATTTAAAGGCCAATCTTACTTAAGCCATTACAACCAGACTCTCCATAGCCACATAGAGTTCCGAAATGAGAAATAAAAGATTGGGAGAGACAGAGCAAAGTTGGGAAAAGGAGAAGCTTTGCATGAAACATAGGCCACCAGAGGTGGAAGCTTCTTTTAGGTAAGGTGTGAAATGGAATGTAAGAAGACTCGCTAACGGCCATCCACACGGCGTAAGGTGTGAAATGAAATGTAAGGTTTTGGATGGGCTGCGTCCGTTAGCGACAATTGTCCGGGGCCCTCTGTGTGGAAGGTAACGCAGCTCTCGAGTTGTGAATGGGTTACGCTCGTTAACGAAAACTGGCTTGAGCTTCTTACACGCGGAGCATGCTGCTTACCTGGGGTCATAGATTCTCCGGACTGAGGGTTGGCCGAAGGATGGGCTGGTCGAAGACGGAAGAAGATGGTCATACAAGTTTCGATTGGTCCAAATTATACGCCAATGTAATGATGTGGGTGGGCTACAGCTGTTAGCGGTAGTTATCCAGGAGCCTCGGTGTGGAAGGTACTGCATCGCCAGGTTGCAGATGGGTTACACCCGTCGACAACGGATGACCATCTTCCTTGGCATAGAAGATTGCAGCACCTAGCCTCACGAGTACTATGGTGGGGTTTGGCGAAATGGATAAAGAGAAAAGCTCATCAGGCAACCCTCAATTGGCATTGGGGTAGTGGTATTCCCTGAAACGAGGAAAGAACGAACAGGGATGGAAAACTGAAAAATTCACCTCGATATTCACTTCTAGTTCAATCAAGGTAAATTTGGGGGACAATTGTTGACAGACAAAAATCTCCACCATAGGACGAAATCGCCCTGGGCCGAAAGATAGAACGAAGGGAAGAAGGGCGATGGATCGAAGAACGACAAAGAGCTTGGGACGACCGGACCAGCGGTTAGAATGAAAACCCAGATGCGGTTACTTCCACGGTCGTAGCAGTTGGGCGATTTTCTCTCCACAACCAGTAGTTGAGACACGCTTAGCGATTGTAGACACAATCCAGCAACTGCAGGGAGATACTGTAACCTCCCAAAACAGTTGGCAAGCTTCACTATAAAAGCTTATCTACACCAAGAAGAAAGCCCGATCAAATGAAGACTCAAATGAGCATATTTTTATTTTTCATTTCTTAGATTGTAATCTTAGGACGGTAACTTGTGTGCTTGCGCCCCTTGGAAGCTTATTCACTTAATGAAACACCTCTTGTTGGGACTTTGTCTCAGGAGGTTTGAACCTAACACGCTCTTCTTTCTTCACGCATAAAAATTGCGCAAACACATATGAAATATGTAATTTAAATATTTAATAAAAATACCGCACCAAATATTGAAAATAGTAATTTTTCTATGGTAATTAGTTTTAATTTCTTGAATCTTAATTGAAAATCCTAAACGAATAAACGAATTAATGAGCTTAAATTCGTATTCGATTCGTTTAATAAACGAATTGAATCGAATTGACTCATTTATTAAACGAATATATTTTTTCAAACTAGTATTCGCTTTAGAGCGAATTGAATCGAACGAATAAACGAATCATGACCCAAATATCATCCCTAGATGAAAGCTTCTCCAATATTGGTCCATTAAAGCTCAATCAAGCTATTAAATACTTTAAGAGGCTCAAATTGGAATGTCTCTACCCCAACTTTGTTTGTATTCATTTTTTTTTTTTTTTCAAAATATTACATATTTCATATGTAATATTTTAATTACATATGAAATATGTAATTAAAATATTTAATAAAAATATCCCACCAAATATAAAAAATATTAATTTTTATATGGTAATTAGTTTTAATTTCTTGAATCTTAATTGAAAATGAATAAGAATTAGTAAAAAAAAATTATAAAACGAATCATAAAAGAATAAACGAATCAATAAGCTTAAATTCGTACTCGATTCGTTTAATAAACGAATCGAATTGAATTGACTCATTTATTAAACGAATACATTTTTTCAAACCCGTATTCACTTTAAAGCGAATCGAATCGAACGAATAAATGAATCCGGACCCAAATTACCATCCCTAGATGAAAGCTTCTCCAATATTGGTCCATTAAAGCTCAATCAAGCTATTAAACACTTTAAGAGGCTCAAATTGGAATGTCTCTACCCCAACTTTGTTTGTATTCAATAATTTTATTTTTTTTTCATCAAAATCAATTTCGTCCAGAATCTCGCGCTATGTCATCTTGGATGGAAAAGAGAGGGGAGAGGAAAAGAATGCAATTTTTCTTTATTGGTTAGTCAGATAAATGAAAAAGCAATTTAAATATTTCTTGTAATATTTATGTCAACAAATAATTATTTCTTTTACAATATTTATTTATAACAGTAATTATTTTTTCAAAATTTTTATTTATATTAAGTATTTCTTTTTAAAATTATTATTATTGTTTTAATATTCCAGTTTTTTTTTTTTTTTGTAATATTTATTTATAAAACTTTATTTATTTTTGTTATGTTACAAATAATAAAATAAAATAATTTTATTTTAGTTTATTAGCTACTAAAAAATGACAAATAAATATAAAGCATGTATAATCATATTGTTTATGAAATTTAATTCATTTTATGTTATTATTTTTTTAATACATTATATATGCTAAGTTTATAATATTTTTATTATTTTATGTAGATGCTAATTATAACATATAAATATTTTCTTAGTTAGTTGCCATATACATTTCTTTTACCTCTAATTAAATATAATTTATTTTTATTTTTTTTTTCCATTTTCCAAAACTGAACTGGGCCTTGTACAAGCCCACTCCATATGTGCCAACAATTAATTATATAAATCAGCTAATCAAAACACTAAAAAAAGTAACGATACAAACTCAATTATATTTAAAAAAATTCCATACATAAATATAAAAAGAATTCCAAACATATTCTAGGCTAAAACAATTTTTAATTATGATAATGTCTCTATTGAAATTGAATGTCGTGGCTAATCTTATCAACAACAACGATATTTAATTCATATTTTAAGATTTATTATTTCACTTTATTTTTAATTTTAAAATAAAATAATAATTATAATAATAATAATTATTATTATTATTATTATTATTATCATTATTATTATTATTATTATTATTGTATACTTTATAATTATATAATGTGATACTAACTATATAATTTTATTTATTATTTTTCATATTTAAAATTATTTATGACAAATATTGTAAATTTAACAATATAAAAAATTATTTAATAATAATTAATTATGCTAGGTAAAATAACATTGACTAAATAAATTATAATTTTAATTAAAAATATTTATTATTTGTTTCATGTTTAGATTATTTTAATTTATAGTTTAAATATTTTAAAATAAATTTATTAATAAATATTGATACTAAGTATAAAGGGTAAACTTGTTTATAAAAATTATACAATTTTCTTTCCCCTCAAATTCATTATACAAATCAAACAATAAAATCAAATTTCATCCTCATTTCCTTCATCTTCTCTCCTCTCTCTCTCATATCCTTATAACCAAACATAATCACACTTTTAAATTAAAAAAAAAAATACTGCTTTGATTTAAATTTCAATTCACTTCAAATACATTATAAATTCATAATCCTAAATTCGGACAACTTAAATATTTGTTCCTAAGGCTTCATTTGGTATTAGCTTTTAAACTACGTTTGTAAAGTGATATTATCATTCTTATTAATTTTAAAAGTCTTATATTATTAACTTTTAATTTCACAACTGGAGTTTTAATTTCATCACAATTAACTTTTAATTTCACAATTAGAGTTTTAATTTCCAATATAGTAGAGTATGTTGACATCGGAATTTGGGCACAACTGATAAATGTGACAAAGCTTTGAGTTAAGTCTTAGGATATCCTAAGTTTATTTTCGAGTTATTATTTGGTCGTGTAATTAATGTTTTTATAAATAAATTTCATTTTCAAAAAAAAAAAAAAAAAGACATAGATCTATCTGGTGTAAATAACAACCTCCTACTAATAGTGGACTAGATCCTTTGTTTTATTTATGCAAAGATAAAACAAAAGGCCAAGGTCGCATACATTGTTGTCTACTAGACCCTTCGAGCTAATTTTGATACAGATTGTCGGTAATTATTGATGAGATAAAAAATACTATTGATGAATTATTTGACGATTATATTTGTATGTATGATCTCTAACCCATTTGTGAAACTAGTCAGTCGGATCAATCTATCGAACCCTCAAGACTCCATGTTGGAAGTAGATGGTTAATACAAAGAAACAAAAAATCAAAATCTACCACCAACAGTCATTTTGAAATTATTAAATATCTAACCACACCTTTCGAGTTTCCACCTGAAAGTTTTGCAGGTTCTCAATTTCTAATCTTCGACTGATAGAGTCGTCATGAAAGATCATTTTCAGTGTTTTTTGTTATAGCTAATGAGTTTTTTTGCGGCACCGATGTCAGCTATAGTAGAGAACCAATTCTTCATCTCAGGAGGTAATATCCTAAATACTAGAAGATCTACTTTGCATCCTTCGACTTTAGAAACCAAGCTTGCTTTGATGATTAGTCCAGAGCCGAATTACGATAATAAGAACATGTACCATGACCACACCGATACTGGATCTGAAGGCTCAGCGATGACGAGCCTGTCTTCCCCTGAAGAAGAATAATAATAAAATATAACTTGTAAATTCTTAAATTTTAATCATGTAAAATAAATGAGGTCTAATAAATTATAAAATATTTTAATATTTATTGTAATCTATTTATTTTTATTTTATAGTTTTTTTTTAAAAAAAAAAATCAGTTAATCATTTCGGTTCAGTTACAATTTACCCAAAAATAAATCGTAATCATATGCTTTGATTATAATTTTTAATCGTAATCATATTCACTCACAATCCTTTTCATCTCACCAAACAAAACAAAATAGTTTAAACTATTTTAAAGTGGACCTATCAACGGGGCTCCTGGAAGATTCTCTCTATTATTTTGCTACTATAAGTATGACTTGTTTGTCATGAACCCAGCCAGCTAAGCACGGAATTTTTTTTGGGGAATTTGTTATTATTATTATTATTATTAATAAATTATTTATCTTAATGGGATATGACTAGGGTTAGGTGAAAGGATAAAAAATGGGATCTTGAGCAAGTTTCACCAATCAAGAAGCTGCTTGTAGACCAAATTATTGGAGGTCTGCTCAGGCCTCAGAGGCTTCAAAATCATGAAATTGATGGGTTTGTCATGCATTTGGAGTCCTGCTTTATGTGTGTATATGCAATTATTTATTGCCAAATAGCCTAAGGCCCTCGAGAGGTGGTTTCCTAGAGTAGGATTTAGGATCTGAATTCGAATTCAAATAATACGTTTCTTGTAATAATTTGAGAGAATCGAGAATTTTATTTATTTCACTTAAATTCGAAATATATAATTTGATGGTGAAATTTTCAATAAATTTTTTTTTTAAAAAAAATATAGCCTAACGCCACAGCCCACAGCTACCACACACTGAGAAAATGGCCCAAAGTGCTTTTAAATGCCAAAACCATATTACTAACACGTGTTAAAGGTTTGAAATCTTTTTGGTTTTTTTTCTAATATTACATCATAATTAAAAAAATAATCAAGGGCCTAATTTCCACACACTTCTAAAGGACGGGGCATTGCCCCTGTTGAGTTTGATAGTCAAGGGCCAAATTTTCATGTACTTTTTTAAAAAAATATATATATATTTAATGACCAAGAAAGAAAAGCAAAAAAGGTGATTGAAAATAGGAAAAAAAGAAAAAGAATAAAATTTCGAAAGATAATGGAGAAGTCCGCAAAAATAAGTGAATCAAAAAATTTAGCAAATTCCTAAAGATACAGAGAAGTCGGAGGATGATTTTCTCACAAATTCATAGCGGGTTCTTAAAAAATTGAGGTCCTAAGTCACATGTTATATAGTTTTTATATATATATATAAAAAAATAGGTCCAAAAAATACCAGGTCGGCCTTGCACAGATTCAATGACGGTGTATATTTAAAGAGAAATTACATAAATAAATATAGAATCAATAATTAATGAATTTCGAGATATAAAATAATTCGAGCCTCTTTCTAATGTAGAGGCCAGTTTGGGGACTGTAATTCATGATTCATAGTTTTACACTTGCTCTTTTGTCTCTATTTTGATATATTGATGCACTTTAATGCTTGAAAATCCTATATTGGTGGGTTATTTTGTTGATAAATAAGTGTCATTAAATGAAATTACATGCTACATTCAATCAATTATATACTAACATGTCAAATTGAACATAAACCCAAAACTTAGAAAAACTTGGAAATATAGAAGATGATGATCAAATTTGGTCTAAGTCGAGTTGTCTCTGTCCTTAACAACTTATTAGCATCGCCTCGGTGCTTTACGGATTGTTTTGTGGTTAACGTTCTCACATGATCATTTGGATGTTTCTTGTAGAAGGGGCACTCCTTTCACAAGAAATTGAACAAGGACAAATGATGGAAACTCTTTCTTGACTAAAAAAAGACTCTCTTAGACTATGAAAAACTTGCATATTTTCTGTATATACTAAGAATGAACCCAAAGCTCCTATATATGGACATGAGATTGTGTCTTTGAGAGTACCATTTGGTTTAGGGTGTAACCCTCCTACCCATTCCCTTATGCCATTTGAAGCCTAGAGACTCATTATTTCAATTTAGAGGACATGTCCCTACATGTTTGTGTCTTTCCCATAAGGCACTACTTAATGCACATGACCCTCCTATACTCATACTATATATTTAGAGAATTTATAACAATCCCCCATAGTTCTCTAAATATTAATGCAGACACTTAACAGAGTTTCCGTGAACCAAACTGCTTAGAAATAGGTAGCTTTCATCTTAAACATTTCTTAGTGAATGACAATCGGATTTACTTGGCAAACCAGTGATCCGTAGTCTTGAATTATTTTGCCGTTGGTGTAAACCAAGACAATTGCCAATACACAGCTTTACTTCGACCATTTCCCGTTCTACGATTGTGTTCATTTCGGCTATGAACATTGGTCCTGGATTCATCAAGTATTTTAGGTCAATCAGCCATTAAAACTCTCATGTAAGCGACCTCACTTCTTACTTGAAATAGATGATCTTCTATAAAGAGGTAATATGCCTTTACCCTCATTAGGACTCTTCTCCTAATATAGTGATCATTAAAAGCCTTAACTTATCCTAGCTTTGACAGACAACACTTTGCGTCATTACAAGATTGAGAAAGAGTATAAAACTCTACAGTGCTTATTTTGAATTGCATAAAGTTTCAGTTGTCCCTTTGAACCTAGATCTTGGGATCTACAGTCAGCTAGATTGGGTTTCCTCAGTGACAATTCTTAATTTATAGACTTCAAGCCATTCCCCTTGATGAATTCTTAACTTGCTCTCTAGGTAAACTTTAGTAAATAGATCCATTAGATTTTCCTTTGATTTGATATAATCTATCGAAATTATGCCACTTGAGAGTAGTTGTCGTATAGTATTATGTTTGCGACGTATGTGTCGAGACTTACCATTATACATTATATTTTGGGCTCTCCCAATAGCTTATTGACTATCACAATGTATGCTTATCGCTGACACTGGTTTGGGCCAATTTGAAATATCCTCTAGGAAATTTCAAAGTCATTCCGCTTCTTCCGCTTTTTTTATATAATGCTATGAATTCTGATTCCATAGTAGACCGGGCAATATATGTTTGTCTCGAGGATTTTCGTGACACGACTGTACTACCAAGTGTGAAAATAAATCCACTCGTAAATTTGGAATCCACTGTATCATATATCCAGTTAGCATCGTTGTATCCCTATAGAACAACAGGATATCTCGTATAATACATGCCATATTTTGAAGTTTCTCTCAGATACTTCAAAACTCTTACTATGCCTTCCAATGGTCATGTCATGGATTGCTTGTATATCTGCTAAGCCTGTTTACAACTTAAACGATATCAGGTCGTGTGTAATTTATGAGATACATCAGACTTCCGAAGATTCTCGAATACTCTAATTGCGATACGCTTGAACTAATATTCTTTGACAAATGAAGAGTTAGGTCTATAGAAGTTCTAGCCACATTTAGATCTCATATATTATATTTCTCAAGTATCTGAGTCGGATATAATATATACCCCTATGATGTTATGGAAATCTTAATTGCTAAGATCACATCAGCTACTCCTAAATCTTTCATATCAAATTTCCTGGTCAATACTTTCTTGGTAGACTGAATCATCTCAAGATTACTATCAATTATCAGCATATCATATACGTAGAGACACAAAATGACATATCCTTTTTGAGTTGATTTTGTGTATACATACTTACCATACTCATTGATTTTGAACCCACTTGACAAGATCTATTTGTCAAATTTTTCATGCCATTGTTTAGGTGTTTGTTTTAATCCGTATAAGGATTTTATAAGTTTGCACACCTTCTGTTCTTTTTCAGGAACATTGAAACCTTCTGGTTGTTCCATGTAAATTTCTTAATCTAGTTCACCATTAAGAATGTCGTCTTTATATTTATTTGATGTATTTCAAGACCAAATATAGTTGTTATGGCTATGAGCATTCTTATTAACATGATACGAGTCACTGGTGATAGATATCAAAGTAATCAAGGCCTTATTTTTTCTACAACCTTTTATGATAAGTCTTACCTTGTACTTATCTATTGATCCATTTGGTTTCATCTTCCGTTTGAATATCTATTTGTAGCCCAGTGGCTTACAACCTGGTGGAAGATCAACCAACTCCTAAGTATGGTTTTGTAGGATGGAATCAATATCACTATTGGCAGCTCTTTCCACAAAGGTGCCTCCGACAAAGACATTAATTGTTTATAGCTTTGAGGCTCATATTCTAACAGGTATGTCAGAAAATCAAGTCCAAATAACTTAGACGTTCTAGCTCTTTTGCTACGTCTAGGTTTAATTTCCTCAATTATTTCATGTTGATCCGATGTTTGGTCAACTTGATCATTGCCTTTAACAATATCAATAATTCTTTTGAGAGAGTGTGTTTTTTTCCTTTCATTACAAGGAAATATCTCTTCAAAGAATGTCGCATGCCTTGACTCAATTATCATATTTGGATTGATTTCAGGAATTTTAGACTTATGTACCAAGAATCGACTTGTCCAATCTTCTGTGAGGTAGCTTGTTCAGAATATAGTTGGCGAAAAGCAAGGCTTCCCCCCACAAGTTCTGGGGTAAACCAAAGCTTGTCAACATGACATTCATTATTTCCTTCAATATTTGATTTTTGCGTTCAACAATCCTGTTTTGTTGAGGCAAATAAAGAGTAGTAGTTTCGTGAATAATTCCATGATTGGAATAATATTCACCAAATGGTGACACATATTCACCTCATCTATCACTCCTGAGTCTTTTGATTTTCTTGTCAAGTTGATTTTCAACTTTGTTCTTATAGTGTATAAATCTCTCAATAGCTTCATCTTTGCTCCTCAGCAAATACACATACCAGAATCTTGTGTTATCATCGATAAAAGTGACAAAGTATTTTTTACCGCCTCTTATTTGCACAATATTCATATCACACACATCAGAGTGTACAAGTTCCAAGGGTTCAGAACTTTGTTCTATGAAATGAAATAATGCTTTATGTATTTTTGTTTCAACACATGCCTCACATTTATGTTGGTTATCAATTGTAAATTTAGGTATAAGGTCCATGTTAATTAATTTACGTGTTGTATCATAATTAACATGTCCTAACCTCACATGCCATATATTTTGTGATTCAATATTTGGGGCAGTTGTGCAACCCTCAGGGTCGGATCAGTACCACAGGAAGCGAAAATGGGTCTAACCCATGGATATCAAGTATGGATATAATTTTAAATTATATAATGAAATAATATATTCTATTACGAGTGTATAGGAAAAAACCGGGACTGAATCGGACTCCGGAAGCTCCAGAATGAGCGAAAACAAAAACAACATGCGGACATGTATGCGCTTGCACTCTTCGCGTGCACTGTTCATTTGAGCTGACTGTGCCATTTTTTCCTTAATGTTTTGTTCTCAGCTCTCTGAAAAATTTCCAGAGAGCTGAAACAATTAAGGTCTATTTCCCTAATAGCTTGAGGTCTTCCCTAAATACTTCAAAAACCCCAAAAATTAATTTTTAGTTTCAAAACCAACATAAACATATATTATAGAATAAAAATCAAATTTATCAAAATATCAAAAATATTTTCCCAAAAACATAAATTTATTCTAAATACGCATTTGTGTAAATTTTGAATCCAATATACAAATCATTTTAGAATCCCAATTAGAAATGTCTCATGAACAATTCTAGTTCACCTAAAGGTAGTCAAGTGAATCTAGAATGGTAGTCATAAAAGTTTTAATCTGGAGTTCCAAACTCGTATTGATTGTTTCATGTTTAACATGAACATCTTTGACCTAAATTATAAGCATATTGTGTTTATACTTCTAAAGTATTCTAACACAAGTGATTAGCTTTATTCAATATTAGGTTATGTGATCATGCATCTAATACATAAATAAACATAGTTTAGGAGAAGATCAAACTTTACATAGTAAGCTTAATGCACGATCTAATATACATTTCCTTTGTTGAATTGTTGGAGAACCTCCCAGGTATGTAAGCTTAACTTCAAGATCCAATCTTGTTTCCAATGCTTCCAAGCTTCACTTCAAGATCCAATCTTGATTTCCCATAGATGAAATGTTGTACAGACTTCACAAGTTTCTCTAAACACTTCTCTAACTTAGGCAATCTCTCTAAAAATTTACTTATGCTTATTAATTTTCTTGTAATTAAAACCTTCATAAAACTTGCTATTTATAGCAAAATTTAGGTAATTTTTATTAATAAAACTTGTAATCAACTTTTAAGTGGGCTTAATCTCATTTGTCTAAATATGTATAATTAGGTGTGACTAATCTCAATTGTCTCCCACTTTAATTTAATCCAATTAAATCAAGCCAAAGATTAGGAAATGGATTAGTTAAATGTTTGTCACCTTGATTTAATCCAATTAAATCAAGCTAAAACCACCGATTATTACATACTTACACTTACCATAATATCCTCAAATAATAAAGATAATTATGATTTTATAATTAAGCCATTGTGTAATTATTGAATTAATCTAATTAATCCAATTAGGTCAAAGTAAATAATTCATATTATCCAATAATACTTAATTATCTTAGTTGATAATTATAATATCGATATTATCTTTATCAAAATTAATCGGCTACTCAAGTGATCAACGAGTACACTTCATATTGGGACTCTCTAAGTTCAGACACGTTCGTCATATAAGCCTAGCTATATGTACACAATTCGGCCACCTCTGAATTTACGAAGAACACTAACGACCTTTCGGAACTATATAAGTCGATGTCATCACATATGTTTAAAAATCCCTCCGTCTTAGGTTATCTGAGTTATGCTTCGAAAACATAGAATTACCATCAAGTTTGAGAGATGCACATCTCATGTCGACATGTCCATGATTCTTGATAACTGATGCGATCCACCCCAGGTGATCAAATTTAGCCAAAGATTTAAGAATCGTGACTTTATTCACATGGATACCTAAAACCCTTATGGTACATATACGGGCTGACAGATCCTATCTTACTTGATACTTGATTACTGAGTGCATTGGTCCACACCCAACGAACATCTAGAGGCCAGACCATGAAAGGTTTCTAACATACATGACATCAAAGTGTGGAAGATCTCCCACAAAATCAATGCTATCCTATAGTCAAAGGATTGCATATGCTACTCGACTTGAGGAGATTCCTATTGACGGTGATGTGTACTTCTAACTATTAGGATTCACCTATGATTCATTCATTATTCGCTCCAACGAATACCCATATGTCTATACGAGTTTCCAAAACTCATGGTAAATCGCGCGTTAAATCATTGGAACTCCAATTCCAATATATGACATGTATTAGTCTTCTAGGTTATAAGAATTCGACCGTTTTCTAAAACCAACGACTAAGAATATTTACTTTAAGAATAGTTTACACCTAGTGTCAAAACTATTTTAATGTCGATGTCATTCTTAGCATATCTATACATAAATCTAATATGTATAATCCCAATACCATTAATGAGGTATGAAATGAAAAATATAGTTATTTTATTAATAAATAATAAAATATACAAATCTAATTGCCACTCCAAGCACCAACTCCATCATCAATAATATAAGCAAAAAATGTAGCTTTATTATTAGCACTTGTCGATTGATAGTTATTACAATGAACTTAAAAACGCCCTCAGTGAGATATCCTTTTTTTACATAGACATCTTTTTTGGTCAATACAAACTTATCAGAAATAAATACAAGCTTAAAACTATTCTTGCTAAGGAGTGAACCTGAAACTAAGTTCTTCCGAATATCAGGAACATACAAGACATTCTTCAATGTAAGCTCTTTCTCAGATGTCATCTTCAGAACCACTGTGCCTTATCCAACCACTATAGAGATAGAAGAGTTTCCCATTGTCAGATGATCACCACCATCGACCTTATGATACAAGGAAAATATATTGCTATCAGTACAGAATGACGAGTAGCCCCAGCATATACCCACCATTCTCTCATATTTCCAACCAAGTTGGCTTAAGTTAAAACTACTGACAGGTTCATTTATGAGATCTCATCAGTTAGGTGCTCATCTTCAGTGACATGTGCCTCATTTGTCTTTTTCTTGCCTTTGTCATGAGACTTCTTGTTTCTGTAGTCCTTTGCCATGTGACCGTTTTTCCACAGATGTAGCACTTCCCCTTAAACTTCTTGTTTGCTTGGGAAGAATCAGCTCAACTATTCTTTCTATTTTTTCTACCCTTACCACCCTCGACGATATTGACCTTAGACTTCATAGTCTTGTAGCTAGCCTTCTCAGACTTTCTATTGTCATCTTCGATCCTCAATCGGACTCCAAGGTATTCAAGACTCATCTGATTCTTTTTTTTTGTTTCAGATAGCTCCTAAAGTTCTTTTATGATGGATGCAACTTTTCAATGATTGTGGCAACTTGAAACGTCTCGTAGAGTTTCATTTCTCCTTCCAATATTTCATGAATGATTAACTGTAGTTCACCCAAGTGAGACATCACTGTCATCGAATCTATCATCTTGTAGTCCAGCAACCTATCCACGATAAATTTCTTCTATCCAGCATTCTCAGTTTTTTATTTCTTCTCGAGAGATTCTCAGAGAATCTTCGTAGAACTCATGCTTTAGTACACATTTTACATGGTATTATCAAGTCATCCCAAGATTCTCAGAGAATCTTCGTAGAACTCTTGCACAAGAAGTAACATGACGACCTTGTCTCTTCTCACAGTTGTTTAGCTGTTTCTGTTTCTCCCTCCACAGGATCGGAGGATCTTTGAGGTACTTAGCCAACTGCAGTGTTGTTAGGCAAAATAATATTTTGCTATGCCATTGTTTAAAGTTTTCTCCACCAAATATTTCTGGTTTTTCGCCAAAAGTGAACTGTACTGTGATATTTCTGCTAGCCATGTGTAACTGGAAAAACTAAAAGTAGTCAATAAGTCTACAAAAGATAAATTTCACTATGATTAAACGTGTGATCTTGTTTAAGTGATATACTAAGAATTCACTAGTTGTTATATTGGGCAGTAGTACCAAATATCACAAGTCCTTGAATTTATGACTAAGATTTCTTATGATAAATAAATAAAGAATATTCCCAGATGACGAGGGGGGTCCGGAGTAACCACTTAAATCTCTGCCCACTTAGGCTCTTATCGTATTGTTGACAGAATATCCTTCAAACACTTCTCAATAGAATAATAAATATGTGTAGATATATAAGTCAATCAAGCTTGGACGGAATTACTTGTGTAAAGTTACACTTTTAATTCTCAACCAAGTATGCAATATAAGATTAATTTTCAATTTTATCACTATGTATATACTTGTGATAATTGAACACCCCAATATTAACTTAAACTTATACTTCCAGGTTTATGGTAATATAATATATGATTTTACTAAGCTAACATTATGTCATACATGATAATATAAATTAATCTAAGTCTATATTATTATTATTTTTGAATATAAAATAATTCTAGGATTAATTTCGTCAGTGCCACTTTCGTTAATTCATTCAATCGAAAATTTCCAGTGAGTTCATGTTCATGTAGCATTCGTAAATGCGTTCGAACAAAGTATTACAGAGAGTTCACGTTCGTGTTGCGTTCGTAAACGCGTTCGAACGAAGTGTTCTTAAACGCGTTCGAACGAAGTGTTCTTAAACGCGTTCGAACGAAGTGTTCTAGATAGTTTACGTTCATGTTGCATTCTTAAATGCGTTCGAATATTCTTTGACAGAAGACTGGCTTTCGAGTTGCGTTAGAAGACGCGTTCGAACTATACTATGAAAAATAGAATTTTTACCTACTCGTTCATCGAGCATTCGAACGCCATGTATATTTTTCATTCACAGAACACATTTTCCAAAAAATGACTATTAACACATGCTAAATTTCATTTAACAACACATATAAGTAATAGGTTTTTAAGATTGTTGGTAAATAAGTGTCATTAAACGAAATTAACATGCTACATTCATTCAATTGTACAATAACATACCAAACTGAACATAAATCATAAAACTTAGAGAAACCTGGAAATGTAAAAATGATGATCAAACTTGGTCCAAGTTGAGTTTCCTCTGTCCTTAAAAACTTATTAGCCCCGCCTCGATATTCTACATATTGTTTTGTGGCTAAAGTTCTTCCAGAATCACTTGGATGCTTCTTGTCGAATGGGCACTTATTTCAAAAGAAATTGAAAAAGGAAAAATGGTGGAAACTCTCTATTGACTAAAAAAAGGCTCTCTTAGACCATGGAAAACTTGTATATCTTTCTATATATACTAAGAATGAACAAGGCTCCTATACATAGGCATGAAATGGAGCCTTTGAGAGTACTCTTTGGTTTGAGGTGTAACCCTTCTAAAAGTTGTACCATTTCCCTTTCAATTTCTATTTTAGTTTTAGTTAGATTTTAAGTTTTAGTTTATTCCTTTTATTTATTTATTTATTTTTTATTTTATTTCTCATATTATTTGAACTTAAATTGCATGTCTAGACGTATGCATAAATTTGGTAGATTTGTGAGTACTGAGAAAGAAAGCTCAGATTCTGAGAATATATTTGAAAATCCTTTTTTTACACCATCCGCGTATAGCGCACATAACATGAGTGAATACGAGAGACCACCTAGGAGGACTCTTGAAGAGTACCGCCACCCAACTCGCACAGTTACACCTTCGTGCATCATGTTCCCCCATAATGCACCACACATAGACTTTAGGCCTGGAATGATACAATATCTTCCAACTTTTCACAGTACCAGTTTGGAACCACTGACACAATTAGACTTAAGTTCTTTCCCTTTGCCCTTAATGATAGAGCTAATAGCTGGTTGTATTCTTTAAGACCTAGGTCAATAGGATTTCGTGGGGCGAGATGACCCAGGCATTCTTCGACAAATACTTCCCACACCATAAGACGGATGCCTTGAAAAGAAAAATATCCATCTTCTCCCAGAGAGACAGTGAGACCCTTTATCAAACGTGGAAGCGGTATAAAGAGTTGTTAGGTAGTTGTCCTCACCATGAATATGAGAGTTGGCATTTAGTAAGTTATTTCTATGATGGACTGACCCCTAGAGAGCGCCAATTTGTTGAGACAATGTGCAATGGTGAGTTTATCCAAAATGACCCTAATGAGGCGCTCGAGTATTTAGATGACCTGGTTAAGAAATCTCATACTTGGACTGGACCCAATGCCGTTGATAACACTGATAGACACACATTTCTTCTAACAGAAGCCTACAACACTTTAGGGAAGAGGATAGCCTTAAGACACAAGTTGAGTTGTTAACTAGACAGATAGGAGCCTTAATAGCCAAAGACAGCAAGACATGTATTCAGTAGCCCAGATAGAATCCCAAGAGTGTCCGGTATATGGTGAGATGAGAGAGACATATGACGAACAATGCCATGCATTAGTGACATACCAGAATCCTTACACACCTTACTCATACACCTATAATCTTAGTTGGAGGAACCATCCCAACCTTAGTTGGAAACATGAGTCTCACCAGCCGAGTCAAACACCACCACCTATAGGTTATAGTGCTCCTCAGTATCACACACCTACGGTTCCCAGAAATTCTCTAGAGGATACAGTGCAAGCATTCGTGGAAGCCCAAAATAAAACAAATCAAAGGTTTGAGTCATTGATAGCTCAAGTAGCTGAAGATAATAGGGAGATTAAGAGTCAGATCTCTAAGCTAACTAATATCCTGAGTGTGCACGAACAAGGAAAATTCACATCTCAAACTCAACCTAATCCACAAGGCCAAAATATGGCACATGCTGATCATGAAGTAGCCAATGTAAAGGTTGTTAATGTCATATTCACTAGGAGTGGTATGAAGGTAGGCTCGCAGGACACGTTCAAAACCATAGGTGACCCCAAAGATAGTGGTAATGGTACCCCTCCGGAAGAACCAGTGCCACCTTTCCAACCAAGAGTACCTTTCAAGCACTTAGACCAACTGTGAGAGCTCCAGACCCAAATGGTGAGATCCTAGAACATCTTAAGCAAGTAAAGATCAACCTTCCGCTGGTACATGTGATAAAACAAGTTCCTACTTATACGAATGTTTTGAAGGATCTGTGCACCATTAAGAGAAAACACAATGTGAAGAAGACTGTATTCTTGACAGAGCATGCAAGTGCAGTAATTGAACAGAGGACTCCGCCAAAGTATAAAGATCCGGGATGTCCCACCATTACCTACCACATTGGCACCTATGAGTTTGGTCAAGCATTATTATATTTAGGTGCTAGTGTTAATCTCATGCCACATTCGATTTATGTGCAGTTAGGGCTTGGCGAGATTAAACCTACATCAGTAGCTTTACAGTTAGCTGACCGATCCATTAGAACACCCCGAGGAGTAGTCGAGGATGTCTTAGTTCAAATTGATAAATTCTACTACCCCGTTGACTTCCTAATTTTAGACACCCAGTCTGTAGTTAACGCTGAATCCAAAATTCCGCTTATTTTAGGTAGACATTTTCTTGCTACAGCTAATGCCCTTATTAATTACAGGAACGATCTAATGAAATTATCATTTGGGAATATGACGCTCGAAGTGAACATTTTTCATGTTAAAAAACAACCACGGGATGATGATGATGAGTGTCAAGGTACATATATGCTCGAAGCAGTTCTGCCAGAAACAGCTCATCTACAACTTGAATCAAATCCTCCTGAAGTGAAAGTGATCCCAAAGAATCGTAAAAGGAGGAAAAGAGGAGCTCGTGTTTAATTGAAGATGATACTTGGAAAGTTAAAAATGGGGTTGAATCAACTTTTTAATATGTGCAGTCATGATTTTCAGCCACCAAACCCTGGAGGATCCGTGGATACATAGCCACAGCTAGACAGAAATTCTCTCTCATGCCTTCATCAGTACGCTAGATGGAAACCACCATGACAACTTGAGTGTTTGCGTCTGGCTGAAGACGTTAAACTTAGCGCTAGCGGGGAGGCAACCCTTGCATCTGCATTTATTTTATTTACTTTAGTTTTATTTTATTGTGTGCTAATTGCATGTTTTATTTTATTGTTTGCAT
This sequence comes from Zanthoxylum bungeanum, assembly GCA_019454045.1. NCBI lineage: Eukaryota > Viridiplantae > Streptophyta > Magnoliopsida > Sapindales > Rutaceae > Zanthoxylum > Zanthoxylum bungeanum. The sequence continues at coordinate 82,487 of SKCR01032108.1, read as the reverse complement.
AAGTGTTTTTGCAGGTTTTAGCACAACCTACACAGCCACACAACTAAAGTCTCACCAGCAAGAATCTGATCAAATCCGCGCCTGGTAGTGTTGTTCCTTAATCATTTTCTTTATATTTATCTTACATTGAGGACAATGTAAGTTTTAAGTGTGGGGGTGTATGCATGCGCATGAGAAATCCTGTCATAAATATATTTTTTTATTATCTTAAAAAAAAATTATTTCGTTTTTTTTTTTTAGTCATTGTTAGTTAAAACATAAGTCCTATGATGATATTGTTTATTTTAGGATGAAATCTTAGAAACGATAAGTCCTTTAATGTATTTTTATCCGATACTTTGAATAGTTTATCTATGTTAGACTCGTAATCACTTAATTATGGGTTCTTAGTAGTGAAAGCCTGAGTAGTTAGCAAGGTGACTAGTTGAAGAAATTACATGTCGATGAATGACCGTTTGCTTAGATGTCTATCCTGATTTGCTTGTGTTATGACGTATGGTATGATTGAAAATAAAAGAAAATGTCGCTGAAGAAAGAAAATAAACCACCTATAACTGATAAGCGTAAAGCTACCCATGGGTAAGTATTAGGACCACAATGAGGAGAAATCCTACCTTAAAGGGTAGGTGTGTTAAAAAAAAAAAAGAAAGGAAAAATTCTAAAAGAAGAAAATGAAAAGAGAAACAAAGTAAAAAAGAGAAATAATACCATATTTATCACAGAAAAGCAATTACAGAGCTTAATTGAGATATATAAGTTGGTTTGACCCATCGATCTCAATTTTCAGACGAAATCATTGAGTTGACATACTTGGGAATAAAGCTGTGAATGAACCTTTTCAGACACACACTATGAGTCTCGCTTAGATGATTTATTCAAAAACTTGGATTTGAGTTACATTGAGTACTTTGAAGGTTCTCTGGTTTCATTACTAGGTATTCTTTGAGGACAAATTATGTGAAACTATTGGGACTATTTAATTTTTGCATCATTTTGTGTTTTGAATGACGTTTGTGGGTGTCGTCGCTGTAAGCCCTCACGAGACTATAACTCGTCCACTAGGGACACCTAGGGGTTTAAAGGCTTATTGCATACGCTAAATCCAATCATGATCCCTAAGAAAGTGGCTTATATAGTTTTATTTATTTATTTAGTTTTTATCTTATATTACGCTTGAATTGCTAGAGACTAGCAATAAGCTGGTTGGAGGTTGTGATAAGTGCACGAAAGTGTACTTAGAACACTATTAACTCAGCTTTATTATCATATGTTTTAATCTTAGTTAGAGTCATTTTGTGATTTTTTAATAGGAAGCGATGGATCAAGGAGAATTGAGCAATTGAACATGTTTCAGAGCCTAACAGATATATCGAACGCACTCAGGAGCATCAGCCGCGCACTGAATTTAAAAAAGACTATAACTTTTGATTTAGAAAGAGTTAGGAGACCCATAATATATTGATTTGCATCTACTCGAGGAGATTTATTCAATTGTAGCATCTTTCAAAGCCACTGGCATGTCTCGACGTGCGGCGCACGTCGCGACGCGAAACTGCGATTCCAGGATTTGTGCTTTGTGTTTTTAATGAAATTTAGGGTTTCAGGACTTTTGTATATAAAACTCAACTTCGTCCTAAACCCTGGAAGAGGAGAAAATGAGAGAGAAACATAGGAAAAACACACAAAAGAGCCAAAAACATAATTCATAAAGAGGAAGAACGAAGAACTTCAAGGAAATCATGACGTCTCTCCAATCTATTTAGGCTGCATCTCTTTCTTCCATGGAGAACTAATCTCATAGGCAAAGCTAAGGATGAACTTTTGTATTTAAACTTCTTATATTCATGTTGTTGATTATTGAATGAACCTTTTAACGTTTAATAAAATTGATGGTTGTTATTCTTTATTATCCTTCGATTTATTAGCCCCGAAATTATGTTTTGTCAAATCCTATATAGATCCAGTTATGCTTCTTTTATGTGTGATTTGTGAAATCAGTTGTGACTGGTAAAGTTGTTTTATGTGTTGGTCTTCTGCTGTAGTATTTCCTGAGGGTATATTGTCGACATTAGATAGCTCGTAATGATAACTTTTGTGTGTTGTTAACATAGAGAAAATAATCATTGATTACCCTAGAATTTAATATGAGTAGAATTGAATATCTTTCAATTGTTGGTTTGGGATGTGAAACCTTCAATTTTGTAATGAAAAGAATCAATAACTGAATACATGAGGTTGATACAAGAGGAATTCCAGATGCTTTACTATTTATCTCTACTGATAAATTCCTGTAACTTTTCATAATCTTTAGCTTAAATTACAAATTTAATATTTTCTTTAATAAAGTTATTGCTAAAAGTTCTTGATTGAGTGAATCAGTTTCATTGTAACCATCTCTCTGAGGAATCGACACCCCAGCTATACTGCGATAACCGTGAGTCATATTTGGGCGTAATCAGAGAAGTTCTTACAAATGTAGGCTTTCACACCTTGCATTATCCCTATATTATTTCCTATGATAATGATGTCATCTATATACTGTTGAGTTTCTATTAGGTCCCAAGATCAAATCTAAGCATGAAACAATGAGTGAACACATCAACGGAGGTAGCGGAATACTCACATCGATCGGTTGAGTCGATTTGGAGACGAACGAAGCCAAGAAACTCACTGTTTTGGTCACGCCCACTGTGCAGTCCATGCTCACTGGTTGGGCAGTTTCGGGTCTCAAAACGAAGCTCCAAACTCCGTCGGATGAGTCCCGCCTCATGGGTGAACCTCCCTAACACCTTCGCAATGTTCGCAAGTGTGCTAGCACTTAAGTTTCCACCATGGAAACTCACTCATTGCTCCCCTAAAGCTCACGGTTTTGAGCTGTGCAGTGAAGAAGAAAATGGCCCCTTGGGCGTGAGATAAGTGAGAGAGAAGGAGATGAAAAATTGTGAGAAGACTTGGTAAAGCATTTACCAAAATGCTTTATATATTTTCCTAGAAAATATATTAAAAAACAATTACCAAAACATTTATCTAATAAATTAAAATGGTAAAAGTCTTCACAATTTACTATTTCACCTACTTACATCACTATTCACATGTCATTCAAGTCAAATCCACTTTATGTCATGTGTCAAGTCTTTCAATCAATCAATCACATCACTCAAAGTGACATTTGATTTGACGCTTTGATGTGACGATTGATTTGACGCTTGATGTGACTTGCGTCGCCGCACTCGAATTCGAAATACGAATGCGCTCGCAATCACACTCGGGCTCGGGTTCGTTAATTCTAAATTAATGATTTTTCCGTCGCGTCGTAATTAAGTGATTACGCCTAGCGAATTCACTATTCACGTCGCTAGTGAATTAATTCTAAATTAATTCGTTCGCCCGAATTAAAATCTAATTTTAATTCCGCGTCGAAATCTAATTTCGTTTAATATATCGAATATATTAATTTACCGATTAATTCCAAATTAATCGTTATCTCTCTCTCGACGATATTTTATCCGAGATAAAATATCTCTGTAATTAATCCTAGATTAATTTTCTCTCTCTTCTATATAATCCCAGATTATTAATGAGTGCGAGTTATGCGTCATCGGTGCATTATCGGGAAGCGACCCATGAGATCTCCGGATAATTTGGAAGTAAATACGGTCGTCGGAGTATCCGAATCACGTACGTACCAAGTAGTACTACGTTCTACCGATTTACGAGACAAGGTCAACTCCTAGCAAAGTACCAAGTCTACCCAATTCTCCGGACATATCCTTTTAAGAATATTTAGATCTATATCAAGCGTAGTATACAATCGTATTGTGCATATCGGCCCAGTATCGGATAGTCACGTGTTAGGGCTGGGGCTGGATAAGTGTCTGCCCCGTCCGAAACACATATCGGATGTCTGGTAACTAGTCTCTATAATCGGATATTCATGACCTGGTCATAATATCACGATTGGATCGCATCACTTAAGAGCACTAATACCATATCCTGCGTGACATCATCTCCAATATGACTGGAGTGATACTTCCGTCTCGACATCACACCCAATACTCTACGACTCTCTGATAAACCCAGAAGTGGTAGACACAGAACCTGGTCAGGGTCCCCAACCACCAAAACCAAAGTTTATCGATTATCGTAAGTATTAGCGATGCAAGTCTCAGGTTAAGACTATACACACCTACCTTGACTTCGGCCTCCCATAGACACATAGTCATAATACCAATGGGATTCCGAGGGGTCTATCCAGAGCGAAGCTGTTTCCCGTACCATCGGTGAAACACGACCTCCTATCGCACTTGCATAAGTCTCCAACACTTATATATATGAGAACTATGCCGTTGTGCCCTCACAACGCGCACAAGTGCAATACTAGCCTATTCCGCATTATCGATGTCCAGTCTCGATAATACTACGGCTAGGGATATTTAATGATTAATCCTTCGTGGACTGATACTGTCTCATATCATCTCAATCCAGGAACTAATCATAGGGACCTCTCTTCATTTATATATATCTACGGTGATCTAATCACAAATGATGAGAGTGCAATTTCCTTGTTACATAGTTAATTTGCTACAGCAACACAATGATCTGTGCAAATAGTGATGCTATGGGTCATATTATCCAACAATCTCCCACTTGGCACGTAGCGAGTCACTCAAGTGTTCCAACACTTGAACTATGTAAGGTTCGCTCAAATTGCTGAGGAAAGGTTTTCGTCAGCGGATTTGTTTGATTATCGTCTGACGTGATTTACACGATCATCACATCGCCACGATGTATGATCCGAACGAATCAGATGATATAGAAGTATATATCTGGATCGTCGATGAGACCTTTAATTCCTTAGCCTGTGCTGACGCCTAGTTCAGCTGCTAACAGAACTATATCTAATCTAATTAGATTTATGTTCGATCCAAATGGCTTCTTTTGCTGCCTCAGCTGCAACAATAATCCGTATCCGTATTTGTTGTTTATTCGGCAACAGTTATCTTGCTTGGAATATTTCCAGCTCACTGTCCCGTAATTCAAACTTTATAGTACCGTAGTATTTAATAGTTTGGAAACTTGAAGCGGTGATCCCAGTCACTTCAAGTTCTCCTTCTCCATAGTTTAAGACAGCATCTTTAGTTCTCTAAGATACTAACAGATGTTCTTAATCTTTAATCCAGTGACTATCACTTGGATTGACCCGATTGTGACTCCATATGCTCGAAGCGTATGAGACACCAATACAAGTACATTTTAAATGTACGATTTCCCAGAGAGTGTTAACAAACTCCAAATCTATCCCAGTAGATCTTTATTCCTTGAATAAAGGTTGTTACTCCCCAGAATTCTACGGAGAATTTTCTATTGAAAGAATATCTATGAAAGCCAAGCTTTCACCATTGCATTATGGGAATTTCACTGTCAGTGCGCTCTCCCACTAACCTCCTTATATACACAAGAATTATTTCGTTTTGAGTCAAAATCATAAACCATTATGATTATTTCAAAACGACAGTTCCAAGAATCTTATGCTTGTTTCAATCCAAACATGGATCGAATAACCCGCAAACCTTGTTTGTCGGTTATACAAAATCGTCAGAATGTCATAAACATTCTCCAAAAGGTTTCCTTTTCAGGAAAGCGATTTTGATTTGTAACTGACACATTTCATAAATGAAATATTCAGTTATCATCAAGCATCTCCAAATGGATTTACCATGGCAACAGGTAAAAGGTTGAACCGTTATTAACACAATGTTGATAACGATACCTTTCCGTCAAAAGCCCAGCTTTGTACGTTGGTATGTTGCCTTCCATGTATCTCTTCCTTGAAGACGTTTAATGTACCAATAGGCACAATGCCTTGTGGTACAACAACTAGTATCCAAAATAGTTGTTATACATGAAATCCATTTCGGATTAATGGCACTTTGCCATAGCAGGGAGTCGATACCTCGTATTACTTCCTCTAAACGTAGTCGGATGGTACACCTCCATAAGATTGAAATCTTCATGGGGCGAGATCAGAAACCCATACCCTAGGTTGTTTTCTGACTCTATCCGATCTACTAGTTTCTTGTGTATTTGAAGATTAATGGTATAGATTCATCATAGATGAACTATTTGTGTTCCATTAAGGACTTCGTGCCTTGAACAGTGTTACTCCGATTTTCATCGAGTATCACTATCCTCCCACTGACCACTGCATATCGGTATTCCTCTCAGGAAAACCGCATGGTGAGCAACAATTACATTGTTCTCATGTGGGATTTATAAGTACTATACTTAAGGTTTCCCTTAGGATAACCTATATAGGCACTTATCCAATTTGGGTCCTTAGTTTGGTATTATCCAAACGCTATGCCTGGCATACCCAAATTATCAGGAATGAGAAACCCCGTTTCTTTCCTGTTTATATCCTATATGATATCTGTCAAACAGATTTATATGGAACCTTATTCTAAATAAGTTTTGCACTGTTAATACATGTCCCATTGAAGGAAATAGTAGCTCAGAGCGACTCGTGATAAACCTTATCATGTCCAACAAAATTTGGTTTTTGGTTCGGACACACCGTCTAACTGACGTGTCACGGGAGGAGTCCTCATATGAAAGAATACCGTACTCTTTCATGTACGTATGAAACTTACTGCTTAAGTAATTTCCATTACGGTCTAACCGTGGCGGAATAATACTATAGCCGATCTGTTTATTTACTTCGTGTCGAAACTTCAAAAGTTTCCGATCTGTGTTCTTCAAAAGAAACACATAACCATAACGTGATGCTACATCCGTTAAGGTCATGAAATATTCATGTTCACATCTAGCCTAGCTAGATATGGGCCCACTAACTTCACCATGAATAGGGCTAACAGATCGGTGGCCCTTTTACTATTACCAAGTAAATAGTATTTTAGGTATTTAACCTAATAAACTAGATTCGCAGACCTTATTTGAATAGTCAAATCAGTCCTAGTACCCACTCTTCAAAAGTGTGGATATACGATCTCGTTTAATTGTGTCCTAGACAACAATGCCACAAATAAGTCTCATTGATCAAATCAATTTGAGCTATTTATTTGTCATTTTATATGTTTGAGATTTGATTTATATTCAAAATATAAATTCTGTTATTTACATCTAATGTATTTATCTCAGTATCATCTTATATAATAAAACACTTTAGTGTTCTATAATATAAAGGTTTTATCCGCAACGGATTAAACACTGATATAGAGATAATGTCTCTAGTCAAACTAGTTACATCATAACATTTCCTAATTTAAGTACATACCCAAAGGGTAGTTCCTAAACTTAGGTATCTACGGTCGAAACAGCGACTTTCGTCCCGTTTCCGATTCGCAGAGGAATCTCGGCTTGAAGTCAGTATCCAGCTCAAAGCGGATTCTGAATATCAATACATATATGTTTATGTATCACACTAAGTATTTAAAATCCAATTTCAATACTAGCATTGAACATAACTTTGACAAATATTTTCAAAGTTAGAGCCTCGCCCTTTCTTTAATTCCTTCGTGTCTTCCATATCCAAATGGTAGTCACTTTGGGATATGTCAATTATCCTTTCAATATTTCACAAACCTTTGGCCAAGCCTTGGGTTTCGGAATATTGAAACGATGTGCACCTTGTGCTACATGCCCAATTGCAAACTTTGACTTTTCTCCACTAGAATAGTCAATTAATTCTCTAAGAATTTTAATTACAATTTTAATACTTTTAAATCTAAAGATAGATTTATTATAAGTATTTAATTAAGCACTAAAGTCATCATCACATAAATCTTCCAAAGATTTTATGCTCTACTATTTGCTTAATTATGGGCTTAGTCATAATAAGTTATTTTATCAAATAAATTAACCTATTATTATTCCCAATTGAAAATTAAATCATTTAAAACATTTAATCCAAGGATTATATATTTTAAATATTCAACCTTTTCAATTCTTTCTTGATTTTAATAGTCCAACTATTTAATCAATTTAATAAGGTACTATTTATTATAATGATTACAATAATCCAATTATTTAATCAACTATAATTTTAATATTGATTACTATAATCCAATTATAAAATCAACTATCATTTTAATTCAATTATATTGATTACTATAATCTAATTATAAAATCAACTATATATTGAATAAGTTTGTATATAGTCCAACTATATATATTTTTTAAAACAACGTAAAATATTTGACGAATGATATTTGTTTGAGCGTGTATGGCGAGTAATTGAACGAATGTTGCAAATTCAATACTTGCCTCCCACTATTTTTCGTCGAGCCTCTAACCCTCTGTGGAGTACTCGGGAAACCGCGTTTCCTAGTGGGCTGGGATCCTGTCAAATAACATACAACCTTGACTTTGGCCCAACAAGTGTATGCTACTTAACCAGGTAGATCTCACAGATCAATTGGATCCAATCCAATTCCCAGATCCGGTTAGGTGGACATCCAAGTCCTAAACATATTACTTATGCCAATGTATCCAATACATTTTCTAACCTTATCCTCCGAATCATCTAGGCCTTGGCTTTGGCACAACAAACCTAATGACTCCAGTTAAGCGGGACCCATTGACAAGGAAAGTTTCGTAATCAATGTCTTTGGACAAGAAGTGATCTTGACTTTGGCCAACAAATCACAACTTGGACTAGACACCGATGTGGAACAAAACTCTCATGATTCAAATACATCTAATTGACATGGTCTTGACTTTGGCCAACAAACCAATGCCAATCAGATCTTGAACAAGAATCATTCAACGGAAGGATAATCGCTTAATATAAAACGAGGGTTTTTTTCGCGTGAAAATGGCTACCAATTTAATTATCTTTGTTAGGTCTCATCATCATACACCCTTAAACATGCATTCTAAATACATAATAAAGCGAGTATGAAATAAAATAATAATGATATGCGGATGGATATTAACACATTGATCCTAGATCAAATCTCTCCCTTTCTCACTCAAGCTAGCACTAGTATTACTTCTACCCGTTACACTACACTTCTAAAGAAACCTCATATACATAGAGGGGAATAGGTGAGAAGAGAATACAAGAGAAAGAAGGTGATAAGGCTGGACACGCAGGTCCAATTTAATAAATCGAATTTATTACAACAATTTCTAAAATTGCCCACCCATCTAATATCCATCCGATATACATTATTCATTCAACACAACCAGTATTCACACACATAAGCATGCTATCAATCAATCTAATCAAATTAATTAATCTGATAATTAAGTGATCATCCAATGTTCAAACAACGATTTGATTTTGATCGAGTCAAACTCGTTTTTGCGAATAAGTACTTAAAGTACGAATTCATGAATTAAATTAAACTACATTATTAAATCTAATTTAACATGTATTTAAAACTAATTCACTATTCAATTCCAAATTAAACATTACACTTTATTTAATAAACCTTTTACGATTTAAATTCCGAATCTAATCGTAACGCGTCTCAAAGACCGATTAACGTCCAACGTCAATTCAATTAAAGTCCAATGGGCTTTTGATTGATTTCTTAAGGCGTGGACTTTTGGTCAACTCGGGTCAAACCGATAACCAAAGTCCAATCCGGGATTTACCCCATAAGCCCATAAATCAATCTTGGCCCATTAGGCCCAATTGAACTTTAAAGGTTCATTAAGTCGCATTTGGGCTTTATGGTTAAGGTTTTAGGCCCAATTGGATCCAATCCATTTGCCTAAACCAAACTTGATAAATCAAGCCCAATAGGCCCAATTACAACATAAAAGCCCAAATCCAATTCTAGCCCAAATAATTAAATTACACTAATCCAATTACGCAATTTAATTACCTAAAGTGCGTTACATGATTAATCGACTAACTAAAACAATATTTCTAAAACACAATATTACTCCAATTAATCATGCCAATTCATTATCACATGTCAAACACACAATATGAAAAATCAAACCCATTTACATGCTTAAAGGTCTCGGCCAAAAGAGGGATTTTGTGTCCGATTCGGTTTCGATCCAATCGAACCTACAATCGACATCAAATCACCATCCTAAATGATTTCACACACATCCAATGTCACAAAATCAAAAATACCAAGACATTAGGGCATTACATGCATTCGGCCAACATAAGATTTGGGGATTTTTGTCCAATTCGAAATCCAATCCAATTCGATTCAAATAACATCAACCTAATCGATTCTAACTCATCAAATGAATCAAAAATCAAAAAATCCAAGATACCAAAAATCAATTAACATTCGGCCAAGGCATTAAATTTGGGGAAAATAATTCCAAATCATTTTTCGTCAAATTAGTCCAACCAAAATGAAATTAAACATGTTATAAACATACTCAAACAAACAATTCATTCAAATCATGCTCAAATCACATTTACCCAAATTTTAAATCCCTAAAATTTCATGCTTGCAACTATAGCTCTTGATGCCATTGTTGAGTTTCTATTAGGTCCCAAGATCAAATCTAAGCATGAAACAATGAGTGAACACATCAACGGAGGTAGCGGAATACTCACATCGATCGGTTGAGTCGATTTGGAGACGAACGAAGCCAAGAAACTCACTGTTTTGGTCACGCCCACTGTGCAGTCCATGCTCACTGGTTGGGCAGTTTCGGGTCTCAAAACGAAGCTCCAAACTCCGTCGGATGAGTCCCGTCTCATGGGTGAACCTCCCTAACACCTTCGCAATGTTCGCAAGTGTGCTAGCACTTAAGTTTCCACCATGGAAACTCACTCATTGCTCCCCTAAAGCTCACGGTTTTGAGCTGTGCAGTGAGAAGAAATGGCCCCTTGGGCGTGAGATAAGTGAGAGAGAGGAGATGAAAAATGTGAGAAGACTTGGTAAAGCATTTCCAAAATGCTTTATATATTTTCCTAGAAAATATATAAAAAAACAATTACCAAAACATTATCTAATAAATTAAAATGGTAAAAGTCTTCACAATTTACTATTTCACCTACTTACATCACTATTCACATGTCATTCAAGTCAAATCCACTTATGTCATTGGTCAAGTCTTTCAATCAATCAATCACATCACTCAAAGTGACATTTGATTTGACGCTTGATGTGACGATTGATTTGACGCTTGATGTGACTTGCGTCGCCGCACTCGAATTCGAAATACGAATGCGCTCGCAATCACACTCGGGCTCGGGTTCGTTAATTCTAAATTAACGATTTTTCCGTCGCGTCGTAATTAAGTGATTACGCCTAGCGAATTCACTATTCGTGTCGCTAACAAATTAATTCTAAATTAATTCGTTCGCCCGAATTAAAATCTAATTTTAATTCCGCGTTGAAATCTAATTTCATTTAATATATCGAATATATTAATTTACCGATTAATTCCAAATTAATCGTTATCTCTCTCTCGACGATATTTTATCCGAGATAAAATATCTCCGTAATTAATCCTAGATTAATTTTCTCTCTCTTCTATATAATCCCAGATTATTAATGAGTGCGAGTTATGCGTCATCGGTGCATTATCGGGAAGCGACCCATGAGATCTCCGGATAATTTGGCAGTAAATACGGTCGTCGGAGTATCCGAATCACGTACGTACCAAGTACTACGTTCTACCGATTTACGAGACAAGGTCAACTCCTAGCAAAGTACCAAGTCTACCCAATTCTCCGGACATATCCTTTTAAGAATATTTAGATCTATATCAAGCGTAGTATACAATCGTATTGTGCATATCGGCCCAGTATCGGATAGTCACGTGTTAGGGCTGGGGCTGGATAAGTGTCTGCCCCGTCCGAAACACATATCGGATGTCTGGTAACTAGTCTCTATAATCGGATATTCATGACCTGGTCATAATATCACGATTGGATGCGCATCACTTAAGAGCACTAATACCATATCCTGCGTGACATCATCTCCAATATGACTGGAGTGATACTTCCATCTCGACATCACACCCAATACTCTACGACTCTCTGATAAACCCAGAAGTGGTAGACACAGAACCTGGTCAGGGTCCCCAACCACCAAAACCAAAGTTTATCGATTATCGTAAGTATTAGCGATGCAAGTCTCAGGTTAAGACTATACACACCTACCTTGACTTCGGCCTCCCATAGACACATAGTCATAATACCAATGGGATTCCGAGGGGTCTATCCAGAGCGAAGCTGTTTCCCGTACCATCGGTGAAACACGACCTCCTATCGCACTTGCATAAGTCTCCAACACTTATATATATGAGAACTATGCCGTTGTGCCCTCACAACGCGCACAAGTGCAATACTAGCCTATTCCGCATTATCGATGTCCAGTCTCGATAATACTACGGCTAGGGATATTTAATGATTAATCCTTCGTGGACTGATACTGTCTCATATCATCTCAATCCAGGAACTAATCATAGGGACCTCTCTTCATTTATATATATCTACGGTGATCTAATCACAAATGATGAGAGTGCAATTTCCTTGTTACATAGTTAATTTGCTACAGCAACACAATGATCTGTGCAAATAGTGACGCTATGGGTCATATTATCCAACATATACAAGACCACTTATAAACACATTGTTCTTCTTCATTTTTGATGAATCCAGATAATCTAATTATCTCATCAAAATAATGATTCCAGTTTCGAGATGCCTGTTTAAGTCTATAAATAGACTTTTGTCGCTTACAAACCAAGTTTGAAGTCTCAATGTATACGAAATCCTCTGTTTGTTCCATATAGATATCCTCTTCAATGAATCCATTTAGGAAAATGGTTTTCACATCCTTCTGCCATATCTCATACTCGTAATATGCGACAATGGCTAAAAGAATCCTAATGGATTTTAACATGGCTACTGGTGAGAATGTTTCCTCATAGTCAATCTCAGGACGTTGAGTGTAACCTTTCGTTATCAGTCGGGCCTTAAAGATTTCCACCTTTCGCTACCAGTCGGGCCTTGAAGGTTTCCACCTTTCCATCGGGCCATCGCTTCCTTATGTAAACCCATTTACAGCCAATAGGTTTAACTCCTTCAGGAAGCTCAACTAAGTCTCAAACTTGATTGGCATGCATTGAATCCATTTTGAATTTAATGGCTTCTTGCCATTTTCCCGAATTGATATCAATATCGCTTTTTTATACGTAGTCGGATCTGTTTCCTCCAAGAGGAGAACATCAAGGTTCACATCAGATGTTAAAAATAATCTTTCAGGAGGCCTTGATATTCTATTCGACTTACGTAGTACCTGTGTTGTAGATTCTTCACTTATTTGGATCTGGTTCTATTTCAGATTCCTTACTGTTGGGATCAAACTCACCAAGTCTAATCTCTCTACAATTCTCACTTTCTCTCAAAAATTACTTTTCAAGAAAAGTTACAAAGCGAACAATAAATACATTTTGTTATTCGGAATCGTATAATTGATATCCCATGGAATTATGAGGATATCCAATGAACCTACATTTATACCCTATAGGTGCTGTTTACCACACTGCGTAATTCTAACGTATGCAGGATAACCTCAAATCTTTAAATGTCTAAGATTCGGATTTCTACCGAACCATATCTGATAGGGGGTCGGCAGTGGTAAGTAAAGCGTAACCCCAAAAGTAATAAGGAAGATCTGTATAGCTCATCATCGTTCGCACTATATCTAATAAAGTACGATTTCTACGCTCAGACACTCTATTGTGTTGAGATGTTCCTGGTGGGTTATATTGGGTGAGAATTCCATTATCCCTTAAATAACTTCTGAATTCTTCACTCATGTATTCACCACCTTGATCTGATCTAAGGCATTTGATGAATTTACTGGTTTATTTTTCTATTTCGTATCGAAATATTTCTAACTTGTCAAATATTTCCGACTTATGTTTCATTATATAGACATATCCATATCTAGACTTGTCATATGTGAAAGTTATAAAGTATGTTGAACCATCATGAGCGGCATGATTTAATGAACCAAACACATCGTTGTGTATTAGCTCCAGTAAATCTCCAGCATGGTGTCCAACACCTAGAAATGAGGCCTTTGTCATTTTACATTGGATATATAAATCATAAATCGGAAAAGGATATAAGGTAAGATTTTCAATCAAACCATCTTTTATTAATTTGGATAGACATCTAACACCTATGTGACCCAACCTCATATGCCATAATTGAGTATTATTTAATTTAGACTTCCTACTTGTATTTTTCTCTATATTAAAGACATCTCTATATGTTTACAAAACATAGTGATCGTTTGATAAAAAACATTCACATTTCAATAAACGTTCTTTATCATACAAATATAAAGTTTCATTCTTAATGTTTATTTTATATCTTTCTTTTTTAATATAGGCAGTGATATTATTTGTCTGATAATTGAGGTATTGGGGTTTTGGGCAAAGGATGCAGCGAAAGCGTTATTCGAATGAAATCGTAATTTTAAAACTTTTTAAATTACCGAATGAATTATTCATTTATATTTCACGTAAACATATTTATTCGATATCAAATAGCGACATAAATAGTTAAGAAACATCGTGAAACTTTTACGGATCAGCCCCAATAGTATTAGGGAAGTTCATGAGCTTCCCGAACAGTGAAAAATTCACTATTTGGATAGCCGTCACCTGGTTGGCTCAAAAATCACCCGGTAACATTGTTTTTCGTTGTTTTCGCTTACTTAAACTTCGAAACAATTTCCGACAGTTTCAAAATCCAAAACACATCCAATACATTCATAAGAAATTATTTTCATCACCATACAAACAGTATTTCCAGATCTGATCCAGAAGCAATAATTATCGATTTTTCATGCTTTAATCCTACTTTTTCAACATTAATCTAATTAATCACAACACCAACCAAAGTCACCACAAATGAACCACCCAGGAATAATTATAGGCATTACAAGAGTGGTTATAATAATATAATGGCAACATATCATTAAATAATCAAATTAGACAATAATTACAATCATATAATCCAAATCAACTTCACACATGCACAAAACTTTCAATTATATCCTCAAATCTAAAAGCCCCAATTTCTAAGAAGTGAAGAACCCTAGAAATATTCTAGTAAATCAAGAACTAGAAACTAATTTTCTAAACTTAAGAATATTAAAGATTACCTCTTAATCTTCAACTTTACTCAAGCTTTATCTTGATTTTTCCTTCACTTTCTTCTTTGTTTCATTAAACAAAATTGGAGAGTATTTAAAGAGTGAAGTTTTCAGCCTTGGAAGCTTGAATGGAAGAGAAATTTTTTTTTCCTAACTTAAACCAAGCTTGACCGACATTATAAGGGCATTTTGGTCTTTTTTCCTTTTAATTTCATTAAAATAAAATGAAAATAAGATAAGCTTTAACTTGGACAAATCAAATTTGCATACTTAAGCTTACTATAATCAAGCCACATGTATCAATAATAATTAAACATATTTCATAACAATTATGAAAAAGTTTATCAATTAACTATTAATATATATGTATTTTATTTATATTGAATAGCAAATACATATATTAATGGCATCTGTCAAAGTCTCATTTGATAATTAATTAATGTGTATCTAATCGAATTATGTATCAAATACAAATACACAATAATTACGATTGACCAAGATCCCCTAAAGCATGTGTTTTTATTTAATCAATTAAACGATTCGAATTAACTCATTTAATCCGATGAAGTATTATGAATCATCTGTATTATTCATGATGCATTGCCCAAGTGCTCAACGAGTACACTTCATATTGTAGGACTCTCTAAATTTAGATTTATCCGTCATAAAATCCAATTTTATTTCCATAATCACCCACTCATGAATTATGACGACCACAGATAATCTCGCTATACTATGCAAGTTTAGGTGATTACATACATATAATCCCCCTGTCACAGGCTATCCATATTATACATGAGATATAGATAAAAAGATCAAATTCTTTTCGACATAATATAATCGACTTTCAATTTATAATCTCTAAATAACACTCGGAACAAGCTTCTGAAGTTATACCGCAACCTTGGATTTACTAGATCATAAACACGTGTAGGATGCCTATGCTCTGTACATAGGACTGACGGATTCTATCTTGATACCACATGATATCATGAGCAACAGTCCACACCCAACAAACTAGCGGATGTCTGATCTAAATATATCGGTGACATGATTGCCATCAAAGTGTGGAGGATAACTCATATATCCACAATAGTATCTCAAGTCGAAGGACCACTATGCTCGCTCAACTTGAGAAACTTCCTATTGACGTTGGTGTACCATCTATTAGGAAATCTTCAGTGAGTCATTCAGTGTTTATCAAATAAACACATACATGTCTATACGAGTCTCTCGAGACTCATGGTTCATTGGGATAAACCATCGAACCAAGTTATGATATATGACATGTACTGGTCTCAGCGGATTTTACTAACTGACTCGTGTTAGTAAATCTTGATCAGGAACTTTATTTAAGGATATACAACTTATAGTAACGCTTCCCAATTTCAATTACAAACAAAGTTGTAACTGCACACTACGTTATAAATCCTAGAGTCTTTGTCTAATATACACGTATCACTAAATCAGATTTAGTTTCAATCTAATCATAATTAGATATCTAATCGAATTAGATCAAATATGTGTATAAAAGACAAGAGGTGCTACCAGTAAATAAGTAATATTATGTAAAAATGTATTGTTCATATTTATGAATCAGACATAAATGCGATCCGGATTGGCACTCTGACACCAACCATAATATGAGGGATCATAATAACAGTCATGCAAATCAAATTTACATCCATTTGGGAGATTTAGAACAATTATTCATTTGGCATTGACATCCAATGTCTCACCATTACTAACTTTAAGCTGGATCTCCTATTTATTCAATATTTTTTTAACCTTCATTTCCTGCAGGGAATTGCAAATATAAGTAGGGCTGCCAGTGTCTAACATTCATCCGCTATTTGCATCTAAGGCTAATGAGATGTCAATAATTGTAGACATTGGTCACGAGCTACTTTCGGTTTTGCGCCTTTGCGCTTCTTGGAGTTTTTCTTTGACTTCCCAGAAGTCTTTGAAGTGTGGGGTTGTCTTTCCTTAAATCTTACTCCGTCGTGCGTATCATGTTATAAACTTATTCGTATGTGGCTTGCATCGAATACATATGGAAATTTAATACAGAGCCAGCATAAGAACCAAACAAAGAAGATAGAATTAAATTACGGCTCAGCCGTTCATCAAACACATTGCTCTGTCATTCCAGATATTGAATCTGGCCTATCATGTTCAAAACATTAGTGCTGACAGCTTCTCCCTCCTTAATTTCAGCACAGAACAATTCCTTAGACCTTCGATAAAGTTTCATTTCTTGGTTTGCCTCGAACAACTCCTTGAGTGTTCGTATAATACTCCAAGCATCCGGTACTTCAATGTACTGTCTTAGCAAATCTGGAACCATCGATCCCAAGATATAGGATTTCACCTATAGGTTATCATCTTTTCATTTATCAAAAGTTTCTCACTCTTCTAGAGTGGAGTCAGGATCGTCAACAGGTAGTAGATTGACAGTGACATAATTCAATTTTTCAAACTTCGAAACAAGGCGCATGTTCATTTCCTATTCGAAATAGTTTTCTACTCCTTTTAGCTTATTGGAATCCAAAAGTTTCATCAATGCATTAGTGGCAGTCATCTACAAGATAATATTTTTTAGTAGTATCAGAATAATGTTCATTTCAAAATAATAACACTAATTGATTATGGAATTTTAAATTTATTAGTGTCCTCACACTAATTTACGTAATTCCGTAATCTCCTTTAATGAAAAAAAGAAATTCAACTATCAAAATTTCATAGCGGGAAATGGATCCCATGCAATTTACTATAGCCTCACCCTAATGACGATATTGGCCTTTATAAACTCATTAGGTATACCACCAAGGTCAATCATTTCATATAACTCGTAGTTTAGTCTTGAACCATTTTTTATCCTCACATTAATGACGATATTGGATTAAGAGGTGTTCTAGGTACATACTTGTTAACGTGCACTAATGAGCTTCGTATGTACACCCTCACACTAATGATGATATTGGGTGACTGCGTTAACTCAACACGCTACATTTAATATTTTACCAGAACGACCTGAGATCCGAGCACTTGTACCCTCACACTAATAACGTTATTGGATATAAGTAGTAAGAACTCATTAATCTCCGTATTGACAAGACAGACTATCCAATAATGCTCCAATATTACTAATACTATTACTTAAATAAAGTAATCACTTAATCACATAGATTTATGACAATCAAGTCATTAACTTAATTAGGTAAAGTTTTAATTTAAAACATGTTTTACATATCCAATATGTCTTATGCATAATTAAATTAAAATTACTATGGCATAGATTCAAAAACATGTGTTGTGTGGTTAAGCCTTACTACTGATACCATTCTGTTGGCGCAGTTGTGGACCCCTAGGGTCGAATCAGTGCCCAGCGCAGCGGAAATGAGTCTAACTGTGAATATCTAGTATGTGTGTATTATAAAAATTAATAAATTATAATATTTTATTTTTCAAGTGTTTTAGGAAAAACCAGAAATAAATCTGAATTCGAAAAAATCTATTCGGGATAAAAAATCAGAAATATTTCAAAAAATTTCGGACCGGTAGGCACCTAGTGCGCTTGCAGCGCACACTGCATGTAGTTGTGCGCTACAAGCAGCACACGTTGTATTCAGCAGCTTATTGCATGCAGCAGTTTGCTGCATGTAGGGAGGCGCTGCAGTGCTAATGGCTGCTGCCTAATTTTTTTTTTTATTTTCTAAAATAAAACAAAATCTTAAGCAGTTATAAAATCATCCAAAATAATTTTAATTTCAAAATCAACCACAACACATATTATGAAATAAACATATATATATATATATATATATATATATATATATATATATATATATATAATATATATATATATATATATATGCATTTCTTGAATATTTTTAGGTCACCCAAAGCTGGTTAAGTGATTTTAGAATGGTAGCCATAGCTCTAAGATTTAATCTAAAGTTCCAAACTCTCATTAATTATTTCATGTCCAACATGAACATTTTTGACCTAAATTATAAGTATATTGTGTTTATACTTCCAAAGTTTGCTAACACAATTGATTAGCCTTATTTCAATATTAAGCTATGTGATCATGCATCTAATACACAAATGAACATAGCTTAGGAGAATATCAAACATTACCTATTAAGCTTGATGCAAGATCCAATCTACCTCTCCTTTGTTGAAATGGTTGGAGAACCTCCAAGGTGTGCAAGCTTGACTTCAAGATCTAATCTTGTTTTCAATGCAAACAAGCTTCACTTTAAGATCCAATCTTGATTTTTCCTAGATGAAATATTGTAGAGACCTCACAAGCTTCTCTAAACATTTCTCTAACTTAAGCTAATTTCTCAAGAATTACTTTTGTATAACTTACTCAAGCTTTTGCTTTTGCTTATAATTGTTATTTTTACTTGTAATTAAAACCTTCTTAAAACTTGTTATTTATAGCAAAACTTATGTAATTTTTAATTAATAAAAGTTGTAATCAACTTTTAAGTGGGCTTAATCCAATTTATCCAAATATGTATAACTGGGTGTGACTAATCTCCATTGTCTTCCACTTTGATTTAATCCAATTAAATCAAACCAAGAATTAGGAAATAAATTAGTTAAATGGTTTCCACTTTGATTTAATCCAAATAAATCAAGAAAAAACCACCTATTATTACATACATATAATTACCATAATATCCTCAAATGGTAGAGATAATTATGATTTTACAATTAAGCCTTTGTGTAATTATTGAATTAATCCAATTAAGTCAAAGTAAATAATCATTGTTATCCAATAACGCTTGATTATCTTAGTTGATAATTATAATATCGAATATTATCTTTTATTAAAATTAATCAGCTACCCAAGTGCTCAACGAGTACACTTCATATTGGCACTCTCTAAGTTCAGACACGTTAGTCATATAAGCCTAGCTAATATGTACGTCATTCGGCCGCCTCCGATATCTCGAATAACACGAACGACCTTTCTGAACTATACAAGTTGAAGTCATCACATATGTTTAAAAATTCCTCTGTCGTATGCTATCCGAATTATTTTTAGGAAACATAAAATATACCGTTAAGTTTCCAATGCGCATATCTCATTTCGATATGTCCACAATTCTTCATAACTGATGCGCTCCACCATAGGTGATCGACTTTGGCCAAAGCTTTAAGAATCGTAAGTTTACTAACATGGATACTTTAACCCCTTATGATATACATACGGGCCGACAGATCCTATGTTGCTTCTCATTTGATTACTGAGTGCATTGGTCCACACTCAACGAACATATAGAGGCTAGACCATGAAAGGTTTCTGACATACATGACATCAAAGTGTGGAGGATATCATAAAAAATCAATGCTATCTTATAGTCAAATGATTACATATGCTACTCGACTCGAGAAAATTCCTATTGACGGTGGTGTATACTTCCAACTATTAGAAATCACCTATGAGTCATTCAACGAATACTTACATGTCTATACGAACTTTCAAAACTCATGGTACATCGGGTTAAATCATTGGAACTCCAATTCAAATATACGACATGTGCTAGTCTTCAAGGTTATAGGAATTCGACCGTCTTCCAAAACCAACGACTACGAATATTTACTTTAAGAATAGTTTACACTTTAGTATCAAATATTATTACAAGACTATTCTAAGGTCGATGTCATTCTTAGCATATCTATGCATCAATTTAATACGCATAATGACAATACCATTGATAATGTATGAAATGAAAAATGTAGTCATTTTATTAATAAAATAATAAAATGTATAATTCAGATTGGCACTTCAAGTACCAATTCCAACATATTCCTTATTAGATTTTCTATATTTATTTAAAAAAAAATGATATATCTGAGGGTATGGAGCACAAATCACAGAGATTAGTTGAGATGTGCTTAAGTTGACCCGTACACCACGTTTATCAAAAAAAAGATTTGCTCCAACAATCTACTTATATACCTTGTATAAAATATCTTATTATATAAACAATGAAATATCAATTAATTAATTTTTATGATAATATTAATTTATGTGTAGGACATCATTTTCTTAAATTTAATGAATATATGGTGAGAGACGTACCTAAATTCTAATCAAGGATCAAGAGGCCAACCCCTCATCCTTGAAATTCTTCTTAGATTAGTGCTACAAGCACTTCTTTCAAATTTTATAAATTTCATTTTTGGAAAAATTCTTTCAAGAGTAGTGTAAAAGCACTCCTCTAGGCTTAAGTATAAATAACCAATAAAATAAATCCCTTTTTCATATTTTTAAACTTCTTATTCGATGAAATTACGTAAAATTTAAATAATAATCTAGTAAAAAAAATTTCTCATATTTTCATCTTTATTTATCTCTTCACACATGCATCCTAAATTTTTCATCTTTTTGATCCATTCAAACTGATTTTATGGTGTGTTTACTTAAGGGCAATGAAAATGAAGGAATGAGAATAATTTCCAATAAAGTTGTTTACTTCATAAAATTGAATAAAAATAGGAATGCGAATGGGAGTGCGGCCCATAAATTTAGAAATGTGGAATGAGAATCTCATTCCCACCACCCCTGTGGGAATGATATTCTTATTCCCATTATTGATGGAAATTACAATATTATCTCTAAAATAATTAATTAATATTAATTTATAAATAATAAATAAAACATATTAATAATTAATAAAAAATAATATTTATTATTTTAATAAAATAATAATATAATAAAAAATATATTAATATTTAGTAATTTAATACATTAATAATTAATGAATAAAGTAATACTTAATTAATACTTAATTTATAAATAATAAATATAATTAATAATAATTAAAAATAAAATAATATTTAACATTTAATAAAATAATAATTTAATAAAAGAATAATTTAATATTTAGTAATTTAATATATTAATAATTAATTAAGACTTAAATAATAAATAATAAATACAAACTATTAATCAATAATTAATAATAAAATACTGTTTAATATTTTAATAAAAGAATAATTTAATATTGAGTAATTTAATACAACAAAAATTAAGAATAATTAATATATAATAAATTAATATATAATTATAACTAAGGATATTCTTGTAACTTTTTAACAATTTGTTCCGATTACTGGACAAATTAAACATATTAATGGTAATACTGCTTCATTCCGATTCCGATTCCGATTCCTACAGTTAAGTAAACAACTTATTCTGATTCCGATTTACCGTTCCATTCAAGCTCATTCTGATTCCACTTCATTCCGATTTCATCTTATTCTGATTACAAATACGTAAACGCACCATTAAAGTAATAAGAGAGATATTATGCAGATTTGGAGTTGAATATAAATATGTATTAAGATCCTAATTAATTACTATCCATACATTTTTCATTTCCTACATTTTCTAGCCTCTTACCTCAAAAATTTAAGTTAAGATAGTCTTACCCTAAATAGGGATGATTGATAATCTCGAATTCTAATCGATATTTGAGATATCGGATTACTTATTACAGGATATAAGACGATTTTTCATTTCGAATTCTGATTTTTTGCTTAAAAATTCCTGAATCTCCATTAGGATCCAATACAATTTTTTGTTAGGGCCAGTTGCATCTCTCTGCCCTATTTTTTAAAAAAATAAAAATAAATAAGAGGATGGATATGTTTAAATATATTTTTAGTTTTTTTTATCTCCTCCAAGATTCAAACTCCGGTAGTTTTGAAACAACCCACTTTAAGATTTAATCCCGGGTCCATCAATAAGCAGTCACAAAAAAAATTACGTAGGATAAAAATAAAAAATATTGTTAGAAATCAAAATCAGATCTCCCTCCTTAGTTGTAAAGTAAGAAATGAATTTTCCAGCCCCTAAAATACTCTAATTGAATCATGATCCGTTGTCCAAACACTTTTTAAACAAAACATTTATTCAGATATCTAGAAATGTTTTTGCTGCAATTAGACCTCAGGTCATTATCAATTAACCTCATTAATAAAATAGATAAAAAGAAGTAAAGTAGAGAATCTCATTAAGATTGGTTGAGAAAGAATATGATCACATTAAATTAAAAGGAACAAGAACCCTTTCAATGTATTCTCTCATAAAATAAGTATCTAGATCTTGTCCTGTTATCATGTACAAGAAAAACACAATAATTTCTCTGTGCCATGTTTCTACTCATCATTCTGTCAAATACTACAGTAGCACCATTTCAGTGCATTCAGAATCATTCCCCACATCAACTTATTCTGTAGCACCATTACAAATAATTGTATGCCAAAAGGCTCAAATGCTGATACATTTAGAACAGGATAGATGAAGCATCATTACTGGAGGAAGATTAAAGGCCCAAAAAAAAAAAAAAACAGCAAAAGAAGTTGGGTGAAGAAATTCTCTCCCAATTTTCAGTAGTAAAAGCTGAAGTTTGGTTGGTTTGGTTTAGTCCCAGAAGAAGAAATATTTCAAATTTAAGAGCATGTAACAAGAATAATGAGACCTTTTGCAGCTTCTAAGTCAAACCTATTGAGAACTATTAAGGTTGTATCCAGTGCATAATACTCTCACTATAGGATCTGAAAAAGGTCCTAATGGACGTAGCCTTAATTCTATTTTTCCACAGAGAAATTGTTTCCAAGATTCAAACTCATGGCAATGACTAAATGGATAGCAAGTTTACACTTGACCATCATCAGAACCAAAAAGACAATTATGAAAATGAAAACCATGTTTAATTGAATAAGGTGACAAGAAAAAGGGAGAAATATCAAACCTTACTCATGAAAAAAACTCAATATGCAGAAAAATGAAGTTTCCAGCTATCAAGGTTGAGGAAATGAGCGTTGACAGGCTAATCCTAACAAAATTTCCCAAACATCTACCACAAGGAAAATACTTGAACTCAAAACCTTAAATTCATGGAAAAAATTGGAAGGTTTTAAAACATGGAAATAGATGTTATCGGTTTCTTCCATCAAAACAGGGAGAATTTTAGTATCCTTGTTGCAGTTCCGAGAGTAAACAAAACTCAGATTCAATATACAAGGAAAGCTAATCCTGCAAATTTCACAGCCTCTTTCTCACTCTCTCAAGGTCCTTCTCCTTTATATATATTACACGACTATTGCAATTAAGTCATAGAACTTCCTCCCATGTATATTTTTATCTGCAAAATTCATGGTGGGTACACTCTACACATTGTCTTTGCCGGTTTTGTTAATGTAACTTTTCCTGCTATAGCCCTCAGATTTTACATCATCATCCTCCATGCTATCATCTCCTGTAGTAGAGGTCCCTCCAGCGTTTCCAGTTAACTGGAGAGGACCTTGGGGTGAACCAGATTGGGAATTGCTCGCCTTTGAGGAGTCACCATATTGATCTTGGGACATCCTCAAACTCCCCAAAACAACTTTCGATTGGTTTGCAGGAGCAGCTGAAGAAGCAGGCGACGTTCTACAAGTGTGAAGTCGGTATTTCTACAACGACAAGAGTAATATTTAATCAATCTTCACGAATTCGAATTTCGCTCACTTTTATAAGAACATATGAAATTAAAAAAAAAAAAAAAAAAGAAAGAAAAAAAGAAGAAACTTCATAGAAGTGAGTTCCTAACTTAAGCGACATTTCTCATTCTTCCCAATAATCAACAAGATGGAAAAACAATAATTCACCTGCAAATGACTCTTCACTTCATCGTTGGTCAAGCCATCAATTTGCATAAGTTCTCTAATCTGCTTTGGAGTGGCAACTGCAACCAAAATGTTTCAAGATTAGATGCTTCAATGTAAATGAAATAATGAATCAAAGATTAAAATTCATCACAACCACATTGACAAGGGAAACAACAATAAAACAACATTTAGTTGCATCCTCTCAATATAGATTAATTTTTGTTGAACAATTTCTAGCCAGAGTCTAATCAGAGCATCCCTGAAAGAGAAATCAGTTTCCGTTATTTGCCAATTTAATCATTTTGCATAAAGGAAATAAGGAATCTGATCAAAATACTCGACCACAAGAATAAATCAACATTCCATAGATCACAATCAAATCATCATCTTAACAATGTAATTCAGTTTCAATACTGACCTTGTGAGCCACCAAGTTGCTGCAAGGCATTGACAAACCGGCGATGCAACTCTGGCGACCAGCACCTCCTCTGCTTCCTTGTAGTCCGTTGCTGAGGTGGCTGTGGTCCAGTACTCAAATTTGACTGTACATTAGGGGCAGATGAGGAAACTGATTTACTACAACTGGTTCTTGAACCTATATCCTCTATTGGATTCTTGATTCCAGGAGTAACAAGAGACAGTCCATGAACTGGCAGTTCCTCTTTGTCAGGACAGGTCTTAAACGGCATAAATGCCCTCGCTCCATCTCCAGCCCTACTCTTACAAGCCTGGAATGTATTCTCTTGTTCATTTATCTGCCATAAACAAAAACAACCAGACAAAAAACATCAGAATCAATTCTATTAACTTGTGTTCTTATATTTAACTTTGTTTTAGTTTTGTACCATAATTTTTAGGTTCAGATTTTGCTTTATATCAAAGATGGGATCACTAGTTTGATGATCATCAGTGTTCCAGAGCTGCACAGAGCTCATCCAATTTTTCTTGTTATCTTTACCAGACGCTTTTTCTTTTCTGACTGTTTTCATAGCTTCATCTCCATCTTCATCATCAGAGTTGTTCTTCTTCAACGGAATAAATTCTTCTAACACTGGTTGCAATTTTATTGTTGCTCTCGCACATTGCATTGACTCCTCCTTCAATACCAAAATTGCTGCAACATCAACAACAAAATAATAAATATTATTAAAAGAAACCCCATTAATCAAAAACATCTAAAGCTTAAATAATTGAATTTTCCAACAAACATAACCAAAACCCATCTCTCAAAATCAAAATTTTAAAACAACTCGATCAAGTATTTGATGTTTAGAAATGGAAAAAAAAAAAAAAAAAAAAAAAAAAAACGAACCATCATTCAAGAGGAGCATGCAAAGAGGAAGCTCGCGTTTAAAGGCATCGATCTTTCTCAATTCATCTTCTAATCCTTTGAGAAATGATTCAAGTTTGGAAAGTTTCTCAGAAACGCTACCGACCAAGGAAACCTCCCTGAGAAAATCAGTGATCGTTTTTGGTACAAAAGTAGGTCTAAAATCCAATCTCAGTTCAGGCGGAACCGAATCCATTTCTCAAAAACACAACTTTTTTCCTTTTCTTAATTTAAAATTTGATTTTGCTATTGTTACTCTATCTGTTTGATAATGGAGCAGAGGAAATGAGAGATAAAAGAAATGCGGAGATATATGTGTGTGTATATAGAGAGAAGATATATCACATATATGTATGTATATATAGATGTGTCTGTTTAGATGAATGAAAGTGCCTATGTGGTGAGATTTAGATTTAGATTGTGATTGAGAATGAATTTGGTTTGTTTGTTTGTTTGGAGAGAAAGAAAGTGAGAGAAAATAAATAAAGGAAGAAAATGGAGGGTTCGAATCGTTTGATAATTGATTGTAAGGAAGAGGAAATTTGGAACGCCAAAGATTCTGTTTGTTATTTTTGATTTTGGTCTACAAGTCTCACTCGCGTCGTCGCGTCCTTATCCATTACTACTGAGTTTAATTCTTTCTCTGCCTCGTTCTATCATTACGATCCCTCAACTTTAGTTAAATTAAATATTGGACCCTAAGCAGTTAAGCTTGTGGTAAAATTACAAAAATGGCATAAATAATGCATTTCGCAGTTATAAATCTGAAATTTTTAAGTCTATGGGATAAAAATATAGGTGTATGAGAGTTTTTCCTAAACAAGAAGTCAGGAACACAACTTTCTTTTAGATAAACACTTCAATTAATTTACAAATAATTCATTACAGCCAACAAATGGACAAACTATTTACTAAGTTTTAACCTTTTCAAATTAATCATCACCACCATGGTATGTCTAGAAATGTTTTTTTTTTTTTTTAATCGGCAAATTAGTAATTATCTGTCTGAAATTGTTATAATTTGATAAACATTTTAACGGATAATATGAGATTTTGGTAATACAAATCAAAATATATTATCGTTTGTATGAGTTTGATAACGCAAATGAATAAGTATAAATTGATTTTTTTAAAGAAAAAATTAAAGCTTCTTAAACCAAAACAACTTACAACGTAGTCATTTTGGTCCACAAAAAATTAAAATCTAAAAAATCAACCCATTCATTTTAGTCATTTTGGTAATGATTAAGCTAAGAAATTGCCCCAGATGAACCAAAGAAAATGTTTAGTCCAAATTCTTAAATAACTTTTTTGGGAAAGACTAAGAGTATGCACATGAGTGCATGTGTGTCATGTTTCATTCACTTCATATGGCTTAATCATAAATCATGTATCATAGCTTCGCTCATCCCTCAAAATGACGCTTCATTTTCCCGTTTAAAATCATCTTGTAACTCTCGTTAGGGATATTTTTACGAGCCAACACAGAGAGGCAAAAACCCTTAAAAGGCCCATTTCCTAAGGGTAGATATGTATTTTTATAGTTCGATGATGATGATGAGTCTTTTATGATGACACACATAAAGAGTTTCGGAAAGTAGTAAGGTTTAATGTTAGAAAGGAAATAAATCACAAAACTCAAAAGTCAGAGTTCTGACTGAGTATAGACCATCATGTCCTGTTGGATGTCCTTAACATCTGTCCGGATATATATCGAGTTTCCAGAATAACAAAAAGACTCGATCTTCTTTCCCTTTTAACGGATTTTCATAAACACAAAGCATTCATTCTTAACCAATTTCCCAAATAACCTATTTCCTTAACAATTATTTTCCTTATCAAATGGGATTTTTTTTCCCTATTAACCACAACCTTAACATTATAAAAGAACAGACGTTCTTCACAGAGGGAGGTTATCAATAATAGAAAATTTCACTAACCGAGAAGGAGAAATAGAGAGCCAAGAACGAGTAACACTCGTAGAAACCAATCACCCACTGAAACCACACCAAACCCCAAAACATAGACACATAGTAACCCTGTGACTCTTTCCAGCAAGAGAACAAAACAACGAACTTAACTTTCAATAATATTCTCGGAGCAGAGTAATGCTTGAGGTACGACCCGAGGGCCCCTAAAATTTAAACTCTGCATTTGAACTCCTTATATTATTGATGTCGCATACAAAACATCTGTCCACATGATGCCTCTGATTTCTAGTGTTACATAGTGTAAGTGTTCCTAAAACATACCAAGATCTATTAAGAGTGATTTGTGTGTGAATTATCAAGAGAGTTACGGAATACTCACATTGATTGGTTGAAAAGATTTCAAAAATTTCCCTTCTTTGTTGGATATGTTGGAAGCTTCGGAGCTTGAGATCGAGTTCCAAACTCTCGGATTAGTCTCCCTATCACCTTCTTTTGACTCCTTAATGTGCTAGCAAGCTTGAATTTTGAAACAAAATTCCATGGGAGAGACCAAGAAGCTCACGACAATGAGCAAAAGGGAGAAGAAAGAGTTGCTGTGAATAGTGACTTGTTGCACTTTCAAAGTCAACAACTTGATTTATATTGATGTTGAGTGTAGGATTATGTTGAGTGAAATAAAAGCAATCTAAGCTTTTCTTTTCTCAACAATAACAGCTTCCATCAAGTGTCAAACATTTGATGTAAGTTGGTGGGCCTCACTTCAAATTCCAAATTTAAGTCGGACAATCCAACACGCAACTTCGCTAGGGCCCGGGTTTGTTTAATTCTGAATTAAACGAATTTTCCGTTGCGACTTTATTAAATCCAATTTAATTAAATAATAATGCCTCTCAAAATTATTACGAAAGTCGCTTGTGAAGTAATTCTTTCGCGCGAATTAATATCCAATTTTAATTACGCTTTGAAATCTAATTTCAATTAATATATCGAATATATTATTTTAGCCCAATTAAATAAATTAAATAGAAAAATCTAATTTAACTATTAAATTTACTTTACCGATTAATTCTAAATTAATTGCATTCTCTATTCTCGACGAATTTAATTACAGATAAATTCTCGACGCAATTAATCCTATATTAATTCTTTCTCTGATAATTAATTTACAGATTAATTATTACCGTGATTAATCCCAGATTAATTTTCTCTCTCTTATAATTAATCCCATATTAATTCCGTTCGAGTCAAACATCATCGGTGGATCTTTGGGAGGCGACCCAAGAGATCCATGGATATGTTGGCAGTAAATACGGTCATCGGACTATCCGAATACGTGCGTACTCGGTACCACGTTCTTACCAATTTACAAGACATATTTG
This sequence comes from Zanthoxylum bungeanum, assembly GCA_019454045.1. Taxonomy (NCBI): domain Eukaryota; kingdom Viridiplantae; phylum Streptophyta; class Magnoliopsida; order Sapindales; family Rutaceae; genus Zanthoxylum; species Zanthoxylum bungeanum. Next base: position 53,044 of record SKCR01032108.1, on the reverse strand, counting down.
ACTTCTAGCAAATCACTGTGCCTACCCAATTCTCCAGAAATATTCTTTAAAGGAATATATATCTTTGTCAGGCGTAGTAGACGTAGTATTGCGTATAGCGATCCAGTATCGAATGTCAAATGCTAGGCCTGGGGCTGGAATTGTGTCTGCCCCGTACGAAGCACATATCGGATCTCTGGTAACTAGTCTCTATAATCGGATAATCATGACCTTGTCATATTATCCCAATAGTTGCAGCATACAAGAGTACCAGTTCCATATCATCTGTGATCATCATCTGCATATGACTGAAGTGATACTTCCATCTTGACATCACACCCAATACACTACGATTCTCAGTATACCCAGAAGAGGTGTACACAGAACCTGTTAAAGTCCCGGACGGCCAAAACTAAATTTTACTGATTGTCGCAAGTATTAGCGATGCAAGTTTCAAGTTAAGACCAAATACACATACCCTGATTCGGATTCCCATAGACACATAGTCATACTACCAATGGGATTCCGAGGGATCTATCTAGAGCGAAGCTGTTTCCATGCCATCGGTAAATAGAACCTCCCATTATACTTGCATGAGTATCCAATACCCAAATATACGAGAACTTTGCCATTACGCTTCCATAACACGCACAAGTGTAATACTAGCCTATTCCGCATTATCGATGTCCAGTCTCGATAATACTACGACTAGGGATATTTAATGATTAAACCTTACGTTGATTAATACTGTCTCACATCTTATTAATCTGGTACTAATCATATAAACTTTTATCATTTATACATCCCGGTAATCCAATTACAAATGATAAAAGAGCAATTTCCTTTGTCACATAGTTAATTTGTACAACAACACCATGTTATGTACAAATAGTGATGCTTTGGGTCATAATTATCCAACACATAGGACATAAATCCTAACGTAGATTTCATAACCGAATCCGAATGGACGGTGGTATAATTTGCACTCGGGAAATAACTCCACATACCACCACGAAATCGATGCGTGTAGTTTTACTTAGGTTTTCATTGTTACATTGTTTAATTTATGATTTCTATTTGATTCACTTTTATATCTACTAATGTATATTGTCTGACATCGTCATTGCTTCATCACTGTAAAACTGAATATGCAATTATCTGTGTGCATGGACCTATATTTTTGGTTACGCAGCAACATCCGGCCAGACTTCTTGCAAGTTTGGCCGAACATCGCTTAATTTCGGCCTGCTATATAAAATCTGGTTAGGGCTCCATGAGGCCAGACTAATGACATATGCCTCTGAATCTATCATGTTTTATATTTTGACTACTATAAAACATGTATTTCCTTTGATTATGATATTATTTATCATTTGCGAGATTTATGCATTATAAGACATGTTGATCCTTATTTGAGTATACTGGAATCAACAAAGGATCATTTCGAACCCGAAAGGGTTTAAGATCGAACTTTACGAAGGGTGTAGTGCGGCCTTAAATCATTCCCAGTATCTTATACTGGGTGACGATTCCATTATTCTCCGGTTAGTTCCCGTGGGCTAATTCATATTCTCTAAGAGGTTGTGAGCCCAACAATATCGTGATCGCCGATGTCATAGACATAACAATAAATCCAGCTTCGCTTCTACACTAATCTCATCTCATAAATCCCACATGGGCTCAATAGAAGAAAGAATTGATGGTGAACTTCACCGTCGCCTGGGGACATTCTATTCCCTGAAGATACAACAACAATCACGTGGTAAAATTGATTATCCAAGGTCAAAGACACCTATTCCCTCCAAACGACTGGGAATGATATCTTTTTCAGATAGCACAGAAATCTATGCATCTCCCCCAACTGACATAGAAACATGCACTCGATCCTCCAACGGATCTAGTCGACCAAGAAGTATCACTCATAAAAGACATCATATTCAAATGATATGAAATGATTACCGCTCTCCCTCGACAATGAAACAAGACATCTACCTTCGATATGACTCGACATCCGTGTTCGACAGACGACATCATTGGACCTTCAGCTAGTCTAAAAGATTTCGTTAGACCTCCATCTGGTCCAAACCATATGGAAATATATTTATCAGATCCAAACAACATGGAAAAGCCTTTGTTTTGACGGACATTCAAGGACCACCCTTTGGCTCAGCCGATACGGTCTCTAATCGATAGGTAAAAATTTTATTTTCGATATAGCTCACTTAATTTTTGGCTATAGACAAGAAATAACATCGAACTACGACGATCCCGTCGACATGATCAATCCAGTCAATGGAGCAGACTTGATCAACATAGCCCATCTGTTAATATAGTACCAAGATTTCAATTGACATCAAATATATGGTAGACTGAAAGTGAATACTTGGAAATTTATCTCATCCAAACAAAATTGAAGACTTGGACCCTCATCTGGTTCAGACGATATTAAATACCTTGGCTTTCATCTGGTCTAAACGACATTGAAAACTTGAGCGTCCTGACGGCATAGAAGACTCCCTTGGACCATCATCAGGTCTAGTCAATCAGAGATTATCATAGACCTTGATCTGGTCTAGTCGATGAGACATTCCCCATGACCTTCATCGGGTCAGGTAATTTCCTAGACCATCATCTGTTTCAGACAATGTTAAAGACTTTCATGTACCATTATAAGGTCTAGTAGACTCAAGATTATCCTGAACCTTCATTGATACAGTCGATGAGATATTCCCCATGACCTTCATCGAGTCAGATTGACTCATGGACCTTCTTTCATTCCAAATAACATTGAAGCCTCCCTCAAATAATCATCAAGTCTAGTCAACTAAAGATTATCTTGAACCTTCACTTGGTCTAGTCGAAAAAATATTCCCTATGACGTTATTTAGGTTGGGCTAATTCCTGAACCCTCATCTAGTCAGATGATGTTGAAGACTCACTTGGACCATCAGCTGGTCCAGACGATGTTGAAGACTCTTGGATCTTCATCCAGTCTAGTGGATGTAACATGATCTTCGTCTGGTCCAAGTTATTTCAGTATTCAAACGACATGTTGACTTAGAGAGTATGAGACAAACTCTACAGGCCAAATTTAGGCTAAGGACTTAGATATCGTCTCAAACAACTCTTGGGTCCACGTGACAAACTCACATAAGATCATGTCTCTTGACCTTCATATGGCCCCAGTGGTTTCATGAGCTGCCAACAAGGCCCAATCAGCATTGGTTCCAATCTTTAGGACTCCATTTGATGTGGACATTCCAGTCAACATTGATCCCATATGACATTATATCTATTGGGTTAAATATGCTTTAAAGCAAGGCTATCAACAACCCTAAGCCTATACACATGACTCGTATACAGGGCCCACAAGCCCATACACCTAAAGGGAAGAGGTCCATAAGCCTAAAGGTCTTTAAAAGCTCACAAGATTTAAAAGGTCTCCAACAAACATTAATCATGCTACTCAATGTCCCAGCCGATGATCCCATGATATCTAATGTTCCAGTAGATGTTGTCCACTAGTCTACACATGACTAATTCATTCTTAATAAGGAAACTAAGTATTTAGGTCAAGACTGATTACTTATAAACTCGGTGGTATAATCCAAGTATAATAGAGATTACACATAATCTCGAATGTCTAGGAACTTCTAATTCAGTCTTTACCGTACTACCATTTTCCTATATAGGATTGAGATGCGACACTTCTAAGGAATTCTAAATTGACTAAATAGGTTACTTCACATCCTATAAAAAGGATAGAGGATCCAAGGGATTGAGACATTCAAGCTTTGGATCTCACACCAGAGTTCTCAAAGCATACATTACTCTCTAAACATTAGTCTATCACCTTCACGACAATCTACGAAGATTGAGGTAATCCTTTACTTTATTCTTTCATTCCACTCGTCACCGATATTGACTTGAGCGTCGGATTGCCTACAATATCCATCATACTGATAGGTAGCTAATACCCCCATTATACAAATTATTGATTGTAGATCGAATGCGAAATTCAGAGTTTAAAGTATAAAAAATTTTATTAACTCAACTAACTTATAGCCACATGTTCTACTCTTTTACATTCATAAACTTCTAACTATAAATATTTGGAGGAAAATAATAGTATATTTGTTTATAAGATAAGATAATATTAATGTGTGATGATTCATGAAACTGACAGTTTACTGGCTATGATTGGACAATATGGAACATTCACCTATAAATTGCGTGGACTCATTAACATTACTCAATTTTTTTTGAAAACATTGAAAACTCCACCGCCAAAAAACCTAACTCGGCCTTAAACGGAGTATGTAAAACCCTGACTACTTTAGGTTCTTATAAATAAGTGTACCCCTTGGACTTGAACCAAAGACCTGACAATCAAGTCCTAAACTCTTTTCCACCAAACCACATCCACTGGGGACAACATTACCCAAGTTAGAGGGGCAAGATATGGTTTTTGGTGTAACCACAACTTATTAGATTCTTATCTAGGAATGAGATTAAAATTAAATATTAAATTTATAAAACAAATTAAAAAAAATTGATTACTTGAATATTCGGTTTGAAATTTTGAATAATAAAAATGAAAATATGAACACTGAATATGAAATTTAATATTCACCTTTTTACAAGATTTGATTTTATTTTGACATCTCACATATGTATATTTTTTTCAACCTAAAATTTTAGAGCATTAATATGAAATTTATACATTATAAATGAAAATCGGGCAACAAACATTTAAATATTGTCAACTTAAAATTTTAGGTATTAAACATAAAAATATGAACATTGAACATTAAATTTTTTCACATGAAAAATCAGATTTGACATTTCATACATGTGAAAAATTATAACTTAAACTTTTATACCATTAACATAAAATACAAGCACTATGAAAACTAAACCTACAAAGATGAAACTATCGCAGACCTTAAATTTTATAATACTAATTTGAAATTTAAAAAAACCAAAAAAAGCGAAACAAACATACAAATATTATTAATTTGAAATTTATTATGTAACACCCCGTTAATCCCGACGACTACTATGTTATAGGAATCATGATACATGATATAAACCATTTTCAAGTATGTGTGTGCGTGTGAAATTATTTTTTGAACATTCGATAAATTCCTCGCAGTTCCAATATGAAATTTATTCCAAGATTTAATCTGGATGGCCCCTGGTATTTGAGCCATATATTTAGGCTGTAATTTTTTCATTCAATCTCTGATTTTTATGAATTTTATATCGTCGAAAAGATAAGACAGATATCTATAACTTTCGCATTGGACATTTTTCCAAACGTGAATCAGAAGTAGGTCAGAAATTATGATTGTCGTGGCTGCTACAATAGAATTCGAGAATGGCCTAAATTTGAGTGATGTGGCACAATCTTAGCCACCCATTTCATTACAAAAAGCAAACACTTTGCCTATAAATAGAACACTATTAACTCATCCTTCCTCTTAGCCAAAAATATGAAGAAAAAAAGTAAGAAATGGAGATATTCTCATGCTGATTTCTCCTCATATCATCATTGTTCAAGTCATTTTTGGTCCATTCAAGTTTCATTTCAAGCATGGTAAGCTTCTTTTCTTTTTCTATCTTCTTAATTTTCAGTTTTAGGCAAAGAAAATAGGGTCCCAAATTCTCACCTTGCATACCTTAGAGTTTGAAATTGTTTAATTGATATTGAAAGTGATATTGGCATGTATTTTGAGAAGTGTCTTGATTGTATGCTTCTTGGGATGAAGTTTTTATATGTATTAATATGAAAGGAGATTATATGTTGAGATTTAATGATACTTGAATAAATGGTTTGTGTTTGGGTTGATGATATAAAGTGAATTATGTCAAGTTGAGTGGAAGTTTAGATAATGATATTAGAATTCTTGGGCTTTGTCATTGAAGAAGTTGATGAAGGGCCCTGAAATCAGGCAAGCATCGCGACGCCAATTGACTTATGTCACGATGCATAACAAGCAGAGGCTCTATCTCAGGTCTAATCAGGTGGGCATCACGATTCGAAACAGAACATGCTATCTGCCTAGGTCTTCTTACATGGGCGTCGTGACTCTTCAAATCTGGCGTCGCGACACGTGACAGGAACAATTTCATTTCACTTTCAACTTATGATGTTAGAGGCCACCCTAAGGTTCCGTATAAGGCACACATGTACATTCACCTAATCTATGATCATGATTAGATTCTCAATCTAAATATGCTAACCATACTCGGATACAAGTCGGATTGGCTTTTCCGCAGAAATATTTTTAATCACATTTAGGATCATTGGCAATAGTTGTAAATCAGTGAGTAGATGATTACCCCAAAGAGTGCTTGCTGTTATCGCATTATAGTTGGAGTGTCGATTCTTCAGAGAGATGGTTACATGAAACTAATTTACTTAAACAAAAACGTTAGCAATAACTTAATCAAAAGATATAAATTGATTGGTGATGAAAAATAAATATTTTGAAAAATATGCAGGAATTATCAATAGAGAGAAGCAGTAAAGCGTCAGGAATCTCTCTTGTATCAACTTTTATATTCAGATATTGATTCTTTTTACTACTCAATTGAAGGTTTCACATCCCAAACCAACAATCAGAAGATATTCAATTCAAACACATTAAGTTCGAAGGTAATCAATGAATTACTTTCTGTATGTTAACAGCACACAAAGTTATCTTTATGACCTATCTAACGTCGACAATATACCCACAGACAGTACTACAGCAGAAGATTAACTCATAAAATAAATTTACTAGTCACAACTGGGTTCCCCAATCACACATAGAAGAATCATGACTATTCCTATATGTAAGTTGGTAAAACACAATCTCTGGATTATAAATCGAAAGATAATAAAAAATAAAAAATCATCAATTATATTAAACATTAAAAAACATTTAGGAATCAAAACATGAACATAAGAAATCAATTACAAGAGTTCATTCTTAGCTTTGCGTAGGGTTAGTTCTTCATAGAAGAAAGAGACATAGCATGAAGAGATTGAAGCAGCATCCTATCTGGCGCGAAGTTTCTTCGTTCTTCAATCTCCAATATGTTTTTGATTCTTTTCTGTGTGTTTTCTCTCTATTTCTCTCCCTGCTAGGGTTTTGGACGAACTTGGGTTTATATAGAGGGGTCCTAGAGCCCTCATTTGCGAAAAATACGAAATAAGTAAAACCTAAAAAAAACATCTCCGTGTCACGACGTGCGGCCATGTGTGTCGTGACACGAGTCCTGGGTTGCAGGATAATGATTCATGCATTTCTGCTCGTTTCCTGTATGCTTCCGATGCATCCGTAAGGTCCCGAAACATGTGCAATTAATCCAAAATTCACGTTCTATTGCTTCCTAATAACAAAACACAAAATAAAATATAATTAAGATTAAACACATGATAATCAAGTCGAATTGGTGATGTTCAAAGTACCTTTTCATGCACTTATCACATTCCCCAACTAGCTTATTTTGCTAATCTCTATCAATTCAAGAGCAAAAAGAAACTAAGAACTAAGTTGAATAAATAAATAAAAATTATCTAAGCCACTTTCATAGGGATCACGATTGCATTTAGCATATGAAACAAACCTTTAAACCCATATGTGGCCCCTAGTGGACTAGTTATAGTCTCGTGAGGGCTTACAGTGACGATACCTACAAACTTCATTTAAAAACACATACAATCATGTAAAAATAAAATGAAATAGTCCCAATAGTTACACATATAATTATCCTATAAGAATGTCTAGTAATCAAATTAGAGAACTTTCAAAGTACTAAATGTAACTCGAATCCAAGTCCTTGAATAAATCATCGAAGCCAGACTCACAATGTGTGTGTAAAGGTTTATTCACAGCTTGACTCCTAGGTAAGTCAACTCAATGATTTAGTTTAAAAATTGGGATCCGATGGTTCAAACCAACCTAGATATCTCAAATGCGTTCGGTAATTTCCTTTCTGTGCTCAGTATGGTATGATATTTTTTCTTTTTCTTCTTTTTTTTTTTCAATTTTTTCTTTTCTTTTTTTCAACACACGTGCTCTTTAAGGTAACATTCTCCTCATGGTGGTCCTAACACTCGTCCATGGGTAGCTTCACGCTTATTGGTTATAGGTGGTTTAATTTCTTTCTTTCGAGATTCTTTTTTTATTTTTAACCATACCATACATCATAACACTAGCAAATCAAGATAGACATCTAAGCAAACGATTATTCATTGACATGTAATTTTTTCAACTAGTCACTTTGCCAACTACCTAGGTTTTCACTGTTAAAAATCTATAGTTAAGTGCTTACGAGTCTAACGTAGATAAACTATTTAAGACATCAAATAAAAAAACATTAAAGAACTTATCGTTTCTAAAATTTCATCCTTAAGCAAACAATATTCATCATTGGATTAATGGTTTACTATTAAGGATTAAAAACAAACAAATTTTTTTTATAACAGGTATTATCATGCGCATACATATACCCCCATACTTAAACTTGCATTATCCTCAATATAAGATAAATATAAAGAAAAAGGTGTAAGGAACAACACTACCAGACATGTAGTTAACTAAGTTCCTGCTGGTGAGATTTTAGTTGTGTGGGTCGTGTAGGTTGCGTTAACACCTGGATAAATACTCATGCAAATAATAAACATGCAATTAGCATAGAGTAAAATAAAACGAGAGAAAATAAAAGAAAATAAATAAAATAAATACAAATGCAAGGGTTGCCTCCCCACTAGCGCCAAGTTTAACGTTTTCAATCAAACTTAACCACCTAAGTTGTCATGATGGCTTCCATGTAGTGAATTGATTAAGACATGAGAAAGAATTTATGGCTTGTTGCGGCATTTTATCCATGGATCCCCCAGGGTCTGGAGATTTTTGAAATTTTTGGCTACTTATACAGAAAATTTAGCTCAACCTCATTTTTAATTTCCCAAGGATCATCTTCAAGTGAGTATTAATCCTTCTTTTCCTCTTTTTATGCTTCTTTGGGATCAGTTCCAGTTCAGGAAGGTTAGATTTATGTTGTGCAAAGGCTGTTTGCGGTAAGATTATGTCTAGCAGGTATGTGTAATGACACTCATCATCATCTTGGGTGATTTTTCAACATGAGAGATATTCACCTTTACTGTCATATTCCCAAATGATAACTTCATGAGACCATTGCTGCAATTGATAAGAGAATTAGTTGTAGCAAGAAAATGTCTACCTAAGATAAGTCAAATTTTTGACTCAGTGTTAATCACAGATTGAGTGTCCAAAATTAGGAAATCAACAAGGTAGTAGAATTTATCAATTTGCAGTAAAACATCCTCAACTACCCCAGTTGTGTTCTGGTAGAACGATCAGCTAGTTGTAAAACCACAAATGTAGGTTTAATCTCTCCAAGCCCTAGCTGCAGATCAATAAAATATGGCATGTGATTAACACTAGCACCTAAATCTAATAAAGCTTGACCAAACTCATGTGTGCCAATATGGCAAGCAATAGTGGGGAATCTCAGATCTTTGTATTTTGGTGGAGCCCTATGGTCAATTACTACACTTGCTTGCTCTGTCAGGAATGCAGTTTACTTCACATGATGCTTTATTTTCATGGCTTGCAGGATAATGATTCATGTGTTTCTTCTCATTTCTTGCGTGCTTTGATGCATCTGTAAGGTCCCGAAACATATGCAATTGCTCCAAGATTCATGTTCCATTGTTTCCTAATAACAAAAGACAAAATAAACTATAATTAAGATAAAACACATGATAATCAAGCCGAATTAGTGATGTTCAAAGTATATTTTCATGCACTTATTAGTGGACTATTTCTTTTCAAATTGATATTTACTTATTTGCTTTTGAGTTGAGACTTATGATAAGTGCGGTTTATACTCACTTATTCATGCATTCTTAGCTTCGTGAATATAGATCTTGGGGTAATTTGACTTATTTTGGGACCTTATGTACGAATCGGTACCACGTTGGAAGAGTGAAAAATACAAAAAAATAGCATATTAGAAATTATATCTGGCGTCGCGACCCCACTCATGCATGAGCCAATTCTGGCATCTCGACACTGTGGCAGACTCCCAAAATCTTCAGAAATCAGGGTTTTATCTGCACAATGATTCCAAGACTTTTCTATAAATACATAAGCTCATCCAAAACCCTAGGGAGGAGGCTAATACATAACACAAAGACTTAAAACACATATTTTAGAGAGATATAAGAAGAAAGATTGAAAAGCGATAAGAGGAGATGAATGCGGTAACGTCCGAAGACGAAGGGATTCGATTCAGGTTTAATCTTCTGGTTTATTCCTTTAACTCTAATGATTTTTATTGGATTCATGTACATGTTTTCATTATTTTATTAGTAAGTGTTTGATTACAATCCCTGTGGATTCGACACTCTACTTATTATCTTCTAAAACTTGACACTGTATATTTGCGATACGATATAAAATATCACAATAAGTTTTTGGCGTCGTTGTCGGGGATTGTTAATTTAATTCACATTAATACTATTGCCAAGTAACCTTAGCTTTAATTTAGATTTTTATTTTTATTTTTATAACTTTAATTTTTATTTTTATTTTTATTTTTGTTTTAAGTTTTATTTTTATTTTTGTTTTTATTTGATTACTTTTTTCCTTTTTGTGCTTCGTGGATGCTAAGATCCGTAAGTCTCGACTCGCTCCTGTTTGATCCTGAAATAGAAAAGATAGCGAGGAGACTAAGGAAAGAAATGACACTTGAAAAAGAAGCAATGACAGCTAAAAACAGAGAGAATAATCCATGATAAGTGGAAATTCGAGATCACTTCAATCCGGTCATAGACGATGACTATTCTGGGATTGCGCACCCACCAATCAATGCTAATAATTTTTAGCTTAAACCTTCATCGATCTACATGGTGCAAAAGAATCAGTTTGGGGGTTCAGCTATAAAAGATCCCAACATGCATTTAAAGATGTTCCTCGAGATGGCAGACACCATAAAAGATGAATGGCGTGACTAAAGATACCATCATGCTACGCTTATTCCCATTCTCTTTAAAGAACAAAGAATGAGTTTGGTTGCAATCTATTCCGATGGGGAGCATCATGACATGGAAAGATATGGCTACAACATTTCCTGTGTGGTTCTTTCCACCAGCTAAATCAGCCCAACTAAGAACAGAAATAAGCATATTCAAGCAGTTATAGACTGAGAATTTGTATAAGGCTTGGGAACGCTTTAAAGATATACTCAAGAGATGCCCATAACATAGTCTTGAAGACTGAGTTTAAATTCAGTTATTCTACAATGGGTTGAATGGTCCAAATAGGACCATGGTCGATGCAGTTGCTGGAGGAATCATGTTCAAGAAATCTGTTGAAGATGTCTATGCTCTGTTAGAAGAGACATCTATTAACAATTTCCAATGTCCAAGTGAATGCACTTGTGTGCCTAAGGTGGCGGGTATATATAAGATAGATCCTATTGTTGCAATTACAGCTCAAGTGTCAACTCTCACAACTCATCTAGTAGCATTGACCAATCAACAAGGCCAACCATCTATTGAAACTGCTGCTGCTAATAGAATGATCTTATCTGATGGAGGATATGAACAAGTTAATTAAATGAACAATCAAAACTTCAACAACTATAGAGGCAATCCTATGCCTAACCATTATCATATGAACTTGTTATATGCCAATATAGAGAATGTCTTGCAACCTACTTCTGGCTTCAACAATCAAAGATCAGAGCAAAAATCTTCCCTAGAAGAACTCATGAGCACGTTTGTTGCTAAAACATCAGATATGTTTGAGAAGAATGAGTCAAGGCTGAACAACATCGAAAAACATATGGGCAATTTATGGGTACCAATGAAGTCCTTAGAAGTGTAGATTAGGCAGATTGCATCTTCCATGACTAATTAACAGGAAGAAGCATTTCATAGTAATACTAAGGTCAACCCCAAAGAGCAGTGCCAAGCTATAACCTTCCGGAGCAGAAAAGAGACTAAAGATTTTACGGGCCAAATTTGAGCCCAAGTGTAAAATCATCTTTTTGTTGGATAATTATGACCCATAGCATCACTATTTGTATAGAACATGGTGTTGTTGTACAAATTAACTATGTGACAAAGGAAATTGCTCTTTTATCATTTGTAATTGGATTACCGGGATATATAAATGATAAAAGTCCATATGATTAGTACCGGATTAATAAGATATTAGATAATATTAATCCACTAAGGTTTAATCATTAAATATCCCTAGTCATATTATTATCGAGACTGGACATCGATAATACAGAATAGACTAGTATTACACTTGTGCGTGTTATGGAAGTGTAACAGCATAGTTCTCATATATTTGGGTATTGGATACTCATGCAAGTGTAATGGGAGGTTCTGTTTACCGATGGTACGGAAATAGCTTCTATCTGGATAGACCTATCAGAATCCTATTGGTAGTATCACTATGTGTCTATGGGAATCCGAATCAGGGTAGGTGTATTTGGTCTTAACCTGAGACTTGCATCGCTAATATTTGCGACAATCAGTATACTTTGGTTTTGTTCGTCCGGGGCTTTAACAGGTTCTGTGTACGCCTCTTCTGGGTATACTGAGAATCGTAATGTATTGGGTGTGATGTCAAGATGGCAGTCTCACTTCAGTCATATGAAGATGATGATCACACATGATACGGAACTGGTACTCTTGTATGCTGCAACTATCGGGATAATATGACAAGGTCATGATTATCCGATTAAAGAGAATAGTTACCAGAGATCCGATATATGCTTCGTATGGGGCAGACATAATTCCAGCCCCAAGTCTAGCATGTGACATTCGATACGGGATCGCTATACGCAATACTACGTATACTACGCATGACAAAGATTACATATTCCTTTAAAGAATATTTCTGGAGAATTGGGTAGGCACGGTGCTTTGCTAGAAGCCAACCATGTCTTGTAAATCGATAAGAACATGGTACCGAGTACGCACGTATTGGGATAATCTGATTACCGTGTTTACTAACAACATATCCAGGGATCTCTTAGGTCGCTTCCCGAAGATTCACCGATGACATTTGACTCGAACAAGAATTAATCTGGGATTAATTATGAGAGAGAGAAAATTAATCTGGGATTAATCACCGCAATAATTAATGTGGGAATTAATTATCAAGGGAAAGAATTAATCTGAGATTAATTGTGTCGAGAATTTATCTAGGATTAAATTCATCGAGAACAGAGAACGCGGTTAATTTGAAATTAATCGGTAAAATAAATTTAATAGTTAAGTTGGACTTTTCTATTTTATTTATTTAATTGGGCTAAAATAATATATTATATATATTAATTGAAATTAGATTTCAAAGCGCAATTAAAATTGGATTTTAATTCACGCGAAAGAATTAATTTAGAATTAATTCACAAGCGACTTTCGTAATAATAATTTTACTAGACATTATTATTTAATTAAATTGGATTTAATTAAGCCGCAACGGTAAATTCATTTAATTCGGAATTAAATAAACCCGGGCACGAGCGAAGTTGCATGTTGGATTAGCCAACTTAAATTTGGAATTTAATTAGTGGTGGGACCACTTCACTTATATCATCAAGTTAGACTAATGATGTAAGTTGGTATTGGCAAATTATTGGTTGAGTGAAAGGTTTGGTTTACTTGTATTTTACTCTAACCAAAAACCAACACACTACTTGGCTATTTAAACAAATGGATTTTGGAAATTTGGTGTGTGGTTACTATTCACAGCAACACAAAAATTCTCTCTTCCCTTCACTGCAGTGGGCGTGAACTTCTCCCTTCTTCTTCTTGAGTTTTGTTGAAACCCAAGTGAGCTAGCACTCAAAGGAATCAAATGAGGTGATAGGGAAACCCATCATAGAGTCAAAAATCAACAAAGCAAAGCTTGGAGCTTCATTACATCCTTGAAAATTTTTGAAATCTCATCAACTAATCAATGTGAGTATTCCACAACTCTCTTGATAATTCACACACGAATCACTCTTAGACGATCTTGGCATGTTCTAGGAACACTTACAATTTTCACTTTGGATCTATGGATAGATAAGGCCCAAGACAGCTGTCCGGCCCTAAAGACTTCAAAAGCCCAAGAAGCGTCTCATGTTTCCATTTCAATCTCTCAACTATTGTAATCTCATTTTTGCTAACAAATACACCTACTCCATCGGTGATACTTTCCATTGACCCAAAACTCATAATTATTATACACGTTATGGGCCCATCTTTTCTAATTACAGCTGCAATGCCAAGGTGAAGACACTGATCATATAAATAGTAACATAATTCAGAGCATTCTCATTCAAGTCTTACTTTTGAAACTGGAGCTCTCTAAGCTTCATACACTCTAAACATTAACACACGCTCTAACGATAATCAAACAGAGATCAAGGTAATCTCAAGCCTTGCTCTTCCTTATTTTCTGCTCTTTCTCATTAATAACTTGAGCGTTGGAGTACCTATGGCACCCACCACACCGGTGGACAGTAACATCCTCGATTATTTTACCTTTATTTTGTAGGATCGCTAGTGCCTCCTCATCAAATTCTCGATTGTGGACCTAGGGCGAAAACCAACATCTACAAAGATACCTCTCAGGACCTAGGCAATCAAGGCGAAAAAGCAACAATTTAAAAGGAAATAGTGATGAAAGAAGAGAACAATAAAATAGTTCCTCCATATAAGCCACCTTCTATCCTAAAGGCACCTCTGTCATACCCTCAGCGCTTTTTAAAGAAGAAATTGGATGCTCAATTTGCCAAATTCATTGACATCTTTAAAAAGATCAATATCAATAGCCCGTTCGCAGAAGCTTTGGAATAGATGTCCAATTATGTGAAGTTTATGAAGGGGATAATATCTAAGAAGAGGAAGCTGATAGATTTTAAAACAGTAGCACTCACCGAGGAGTGTGGTGCTATCATACAGAAAAAGCTCCTTCCAAAACTGAAGGATCCTGGCAGATTTACCATACCTTGCACTATTGGGAATCAATATTTTGGTAAGACACTATGTGATTTAGGAGAAAGTATAAATCTCATGCCTTTATCGATCTACAAACAATTGGACATAGGTGAGGCAAAGCCAACCATAGTCACATTATAGTTAGCAGATAGATCCCTCACATACCCTCGTGGAATAGTAGAGGATGTCTTAGTTAAGGTGGATAAGTTCTATTTCCCTGCTGACTTCCTTGTTCTTGATATGGAAGAGGATTATGACGTTCCAATCATCATTGGGAGACCGTTCTTGGCAACCGGTAGAGCTATCGTTGATGTGCAAAAATGTGAACTGAAAATGAGAGATCATGATGAAGAAGTCACTTTTAGTGTTTTTAGCGCCTTGCCAAGTCCTCAGGGTGATGAAGAATGTCACATGGTAGATATAGTAGAGAAATGAGCTGCAAACACGCAAGATGAATTAGTATTTCAGTAGTGTAGCCGTGCATAAATAAGATTCTCTACGGCCAATCCTAAAATCGATCCCAAAGTGCTATAAAAAGAGGAAATCTGGAGTCACTATTCACGTGAAGATGATCTCTGGGAAGCTCAAAAAGTGGTCAAGTCAATTTTGCCACATGTGCAGTCCAAAATTTCAAACATCAGTGGATCTTGGAGGACCATCCATAGATAAACTATCACAGCCTGCCATAATATCTTTTTCATGTCATAACACCAGTGGATACCAAAGAAGAAAGCATAAGAGATTACCCTGTCCATTACATTAAAGCCACAATGACGACTTGGGTGGTTACGTCTGGCTGATGATGTTAAACTTAGCGCTAGCGAAGAGGAAACCCTTGTATTTTTTTATTTTTATTTTCTTTACTTTATTTTTATTTTATTGTATGTTATTTGATTGTTTATTAGTTTTTATGTATTTATGCAGGTAGCACAACCCACACAACCCGCGCAATCAAATTCTGACCAGTAGGAGCCTGATCAACTCCATGCACGGTAGTGTTGTTCCTTACTCTTTTTTTTATGTTTATCTTATATTGAGGACAATGTAAGTTTTAATATTGGGGGTGTGTGCATGTAGTGATAGTACCCGTTAATTAAAAATAATTATTTTAGTTTTTAGTCCTTAATAGTGAAGCATATGTCCAAATGATGAGTATTTTTTGCTTTATAATGAAAAATTAGAAAAGATAAGTGCCTAATTTATTTTTATCTGATGCCTTAAGTAGGTGATCTAGGTTAGACTCATAAGTACTGAACAATAGATTTTTAGCAGTAAGAACCTAGTAGTTGACAAAGTAATTAGTTGAAGAAATTACTTGCCGATGAATGACCATTTACTTAGATGTTTATCTCAATTTGCTAGTATCATGATGTATGATATAGTTAAAAATAAAGAGAGAGAGAAGGAAAAAACAAATTTTGAAAAAAAAATAAAGAAAAAAGTTAAACCACTTATAACCAATAAGCGTGAAGCTACCAATGGGGGGAGTGTTAGGACCACCATGAGGAGAAATTATACCTTAAAGGGTAGGTGTATTGAAAAAAAATGAAATGAAAAATGAAGAAAATAATTGTACCATATTGAGCACAGAATAAGAAAATATCGAGTACTTTTGAGATATTTAAGTTGGTTTGACCCATCGGATCTCAATTTTTGAGACAAAATCATTGAGTTCGCTTACTTAAGAGTCGAGCTATGAATGGACCTTTACACATACACTGTGAGTCTGGCTTAGATGATTGTAGTTTTTTTTTATGTTTTATTTGTATGAAGCATTGAAATATGGATCTTGGGACTTGTTTTGGGACCTTATGGATGAATCGAAAGCACGCGGAAAGAGTGAAAAATACAGAAAATAGCATACCAAAAATTATATCTGGTGTCGCGACACCGCTTCAGCATAAGACCATAGTGAATTCTCGTGAGTTGGGCGTCGCTATGCCAATTCTAGCATCGTGACGCTGCGACAGACTCTCTGAATCTTTAGAAATCAGGTTTTACATGCACAATGACTCCAAGCCTTTCCTATAAATACATAAACTCGTCCAAAACCCTATGGAGAAGGCTAATACACAACATAAAGACTTAAACACATATTTTAGAGAGATCCAAGACAAAATATTTGAAGAGTGACAAGAGGAGATGAAGGCGGTAACGTCTGAAGACGAAGTGATTCGATTCGGGTTTAATCTTCTAGTTTGTTCATTTAACTGTAATGATTTCTATTAGATTCATGACCATGTTTTCATTGTTTTATTATTTGGTCATGAAATAAATTTATTATTCTTGAGGATGATGTAGCCAATGCTTGAACCTATATATTGGTTGTCAATTTGAGTTTTATAAAGTTATAATTTAGTTTATTTATTTTCTCTTTTGTTTAATGCTTCTTGTTTGTTGGCCACAAATTAAGATGATGAATGTTTAAAATCTAGAGGACATAACCTAGGAATTTTATAGAGTTCGGGAGAATCTATAGTTACTTTGAAGTCGTTAATAAAGAATCACATAGCGTAACGAGTTACTGATAACTAGATTTTTTTAGGGATATCGATATCAGTAATTAATAATTTTTTCACTATTTCTCGGGAGATGGAGTAGAATACTTTAGGATTTTTGACTTATAATCAATAGAACTGAATAAGAATTGATTGGCATAACAAATACATAGGTGATAGCTAGGTGAAATTAGACTCTAGAATCTCTCTATTCATTGGATTATCTTAAATAAATATTTTAATATATTTTTTATTTAGTTTTTAATCGTAATTTAGAGTCTTTTTAAATAAAGTTAAGTTTATTAAATATAGTACTTAGTGCGATTTTGATTACAATTCATGTGGGTTTGACATTCTACTTATCATTCACTAAAACTTGACACCGTATACTTACGGTACGATATAAAATATCACAACAACTTACTTTTAAATGCATTAGGGCGTTAGCCAAGTTGTTTGCAGTTACATTATGAATGAGCATGTTTCTGAAAGTTTTGATTTGAAAAGTATGATTTTATGATTTTTGGAGGCAAGAGGGAAAAACCCACCTCACATGTAACTTGGTACAAATTTTGGAATTGACGGTTACTGGAATTGACTGATTCAGAACATGTACACGTGTAGAGCAGGATTAAGGGGACGATGATACATAACGCTCTCAGATCCTAGATTTCAGGGCTAGATGGACGATGAGACATAACACCCTTAGACCCTATATTCAGGGTCGAGATGATAACATTGATCAGCAAATCTGACTCTAGTTCTTGGGGGATGACGAGAGTAACGCCCCAAGACCACCAGTTTAAGCCTATGGGGGATAGAGAGACGAACGCTCTCATACGTCAGGTTTTTTAGAGATATGATTTTCAGAAATGATAAGTTTTATAAGTTTAGAGTTTTAGAGACAGAAAGAATTTCTAGAAATGTCTTACATAAAGTGATTTATTTTTCAGATAAGAAAAAAGTTTTCTGAAAAGACAGTTTCCTTGAAAGGATTTCAGTTTTAGAATAATGAATTTGAATAAAATATTTCAGTTTTCATTTTTAAATTGTCCACTCACTAAATCGTTCAAATGATCTAACCCCCCACTACCAGTTTTCTATTTTACAGGTTACTCGAAGGACGAGCTCGAGAGGATAGATACTTATGACAGTCACTAGGGAGTATGGTCCAACAGATCGAGTATAGTTCAGTCAGATTCAAGTAAAGTCATGTATCATGCATTATGTATAGTAGAGATTGTAAGTGCAAAAAGATACAGTATCGTTAATAAGAATTGTAAAAAGAAGTATTATAAAATACGCAGTTATAAATATTACGTTGCATATCATGCTATTGAGTTGGGCAATGGTCCCTATGCATGACTTTGTACATGAGTTGACATTAATAGAGATGATCATAATTAGAGAGTCAGAGGCTAAAGTGGATAAGTCTGCCTATTCCCTGCCGGTAGTATCTCCGAGGAGGGGATGTTACATATTAGCATTAATCTAATTTATTTATAATTACATATGAAAACATTGGTATTCAACATGAATGTATTTTACACATGTGAGATAAGATTTTAATTCTGGGTGACATTGATTTGACAACACGTGCTAAAATTTTCAACCTACAATTTTATAAAAATAATATGAAGTACGGAAATTATGCATGAAAATATTTTAACAAACATAAAACTGTTGCCCACAAGAAATTTATAGAATTAATATAATAAAAACATATAAAAAAAAACTTCAAGATTTGGAGGTCCCATTATTTTGCCTAAGATTTCAGTTGGAACATTTGTTAATAAATTTTAACAATTTCATTTTTTAAAATAAATAAATGAAAAATAAAAATAAATAAATAAATAAAGGAAAATTATCAAATTTCGATAGGGAAAGTTTGAAATTATTATAATTATTTGAAATTATTAATTTCTCATCAATGTTGTAAAAATATATAATTTTTCCTATGTAGTTATAAAAGTGTATCATCTTCACGCGCTTATATGCTTAGTTTTACACGCATTTGTCCATATAAGTATCTAAGGGTTACTAATTAGAAGAAAAAATAATTTTAGGTGTTTAATAGGTCATTGTAAGAAGTTAAGGGGCCATTAAGCTTTTCCTTAAAAATACATGGGCCATAGTCACAATTATAATCACAAAATCACAGTCACGGTCATGCAGTCATACAATCACATACACATAGACAACTCAGTCACAATATCATTAACATACACAATTCTTAGTCATATTTCTCAATTATGATGACAGTTATCAATACCCAATTATATTTCTTAATGTCACGACCCCCTCTCTAGAGCGAGCCCAACCCTAGAAATGGGTCTGCGAACCACTTTAACTCGAGCACCTATATGTCATGCAATTGAACCAAAAGTTCCCAAAGAAAATAATAAAATACAATCAAATAAATCCTAAATAAGTGTTTACACCAAAAGTGTCTAAAAATATGAAATTATCCTAAATGTCCTATCTCAAAAGCCAAAAGAAATATTTGGACCAACCCGACTGCCGGCTGTGGCAAACGAGTCAAATCTTGGTATTGATACTGTTGCTGATGCGCTGGTGAACTACCTGAGATGTTTGGGAAATTGGGGGGGGGGGGGTGAGCTTAAAGAGCTCAGTAAGTAAAAACACTCATACTCTCAACATGACCTCACCAATAATATATATAAATACATATATAATTAATATATGAAAACAACATTAATATATAAAAGTTAACTCAGGCAAAACATACTCACAACAACACATCTCAATCAAACAAGATTTGCTATCCTGATTTGGTATAATAATAGATTGAAACCATTAGGAGAGTCATTCTCTAACCCCCAAGGTTTCCCACCATATAATCCCGCATCAATATGCAAGAGGGGGAATTGAACCACACGCCTCTGCTAATCTCGCATAATCTCACATATCTGACCAATATCATACTAAATCCGGCAGCATAACAACAATCTCACACAACATCCAATACAACACATCTCATCGTATTTCATCCATCAACTTATCTCAAAATCACATAATACTCTAATACTTCGATTCATAGTACAAACATATAATTTATACCCAAAAATTATATTCACAATTTATGTTCTCATGCTATCGATTTTTAAATAAATTTTCCAACATACATATATAAACATATATCTATATTATATTACGTAACTCACATATCAAACATCAATCAACAAACATTTATGTTAAGGGAATCATCGTACTTTATACTTACCTCAATTCACGCAAAACTCTCTATATTATATGTCCTCGTTAAAATATGGAAAAAAATTGAAAATTTACGATCAGTTCCCTATATTTTACTAAAATAACAATTTTACCCCTAAACTTTCTAAATTTATAATTTAACCCCAATACTCTCCAATATTATCTATTTAATCACATTTATCACCTATTACTCACTAGAAATCAGAATTCATACATTTAGGTCCCTAAACATGCCAAATTATGAATAAGTCCAAACTCTCAAAATCTTACAAATACACCCCTAAAATTGTAAAATATAACGTACCAAACTCAAGCGACTTCCAAATTTCAAAATGAGGTGATAAACGGACAGAACACGTCACCAGGATCATAACGACACTGGTGGTAATGGCGGATGCTCGGTGGTCACCGACGAACGATCGAACAACGTTAACTCTCATTTTTTGCTCGTTTCACGACAACCGAAGGTCCGAATTGGGCAAACGAGGTATCTAACCCGTGTATCTCATCGAGGGGAAGATTCTGGTCTGGGAGGTGTCGATCACGCATGGCTGCACGTGGAGCCCGGAAAGTGATGACGTGGAGGCGCGTGGAGGAGCGTGGCGGCGCGTGGAGGCGCACGAGGAGGATTTCGGTGATCGGTTTGGTAGCATTGGCTTTGTTACGGTGAGGGGATTCTCTTGGAGTGGTCACTTGCCGGAAAAGATGACCGGAAGATGTTGAAATTCCTCTTTCTCTTTCCTGCCTACTCTTTCTCTCTCTAAACTGGTTTGTGTTTTCTCTCTCTACGGATTTGTTTCTCCTTCTTACTCTTCACTGTTTTCTGGAAATAAAAGCTTCAAAGATCTCTAGAAATAAATTCAATGTACTGCTTACTCTCTATTTACTTCACAATAACACACACTTAAAAGATATATATTATGTTTAATTAGTTTTTGAATAGGAATAAAGGTTGAGTATTATAGGATGTGTGTGTGTGTGTGTGGTTGCTGGTTTTGGGGAAATAATGGAGAGAAGTGGGGGTGAGGGATAAGAGTTCAAATTTAAATAATTTAAACAATAGACTAGGTCTCACAATCTACACACCTTATAAAATTTTCATCCTTGAAATTTCTCAATCCTCGAACAGCTCTGTATACTTCTCCCTCATGTCTTGTTTCATTTCCCGAGTCGCCTACAGTATGTGATGATTAGTCCAAAAGACCTTTACAAGGGTCTGGATCTCAACTCTTGGACTTTCCGCTCTACAATCTTCACGGCCTTTTCTTCATAAGTCATATTCTCACTCAACCGATTGGCTCTCCAGGATGTGTGAGTAGGATTTGGTACGTACTTCTTTAACATTGATACATGAAACACATTGTGAATCCTTTCTAACTCCGGTGGTAATGCCAGACAATATGTCACTTTGCTCAGTCTCTCTAATATCTCTATGTCACTGCTAAAATCTGGAAAAAAAATTGAAAAATTATGATCAGGTTCATATATTTTACTAAAATAATGATTTTACCCCTAAACTTTTCAAATTTATAATTAACCCCAATACTCTCCAATATTATCTATTTAGTCCCATTTATTACCTATTACTCACTAGAAATCAGAATTCATATATTTAAGTCCCTAAACTTGCCAAATTACGAATAAGTCCAAAACTCTCAAGATTTTACAAATACACCCTTAAAATTGTAAAATATAACGTACCGAACTCCAACGACTTCCAAATTTCAGAATGAGGTGATCAACGGATAAAACACGTCACCAAGATCACAACGACAATATTGGTAATGGCGGATGCTCGGTGGTCATCGACGTACGATTGAACAATGTTAACTCTCATTTTTGGCTCATTTCACGACAACCAAAGATCCAAATTGGGCAAACGAGGTGTCTAACCCGCGTATCTCGATGAGGAGAAGATTCTGATCCGGGAGGCGTCGATCACGCACGGCGGCGCATGGGGCTCGTGAAGCGACGGCGTGGAGACGCGTGGCGGCGAGTGAGGAGGATTTCGGCGATCGGTCCAGCGGCGTTGGCTTCGTCTCGATGAGGGGATTCTCCTGTAGTTGTCACTCGCCAGAAAAGATGACCGAAAGATGTCGAAATTCCTCTTTCTCTCTCCTACCCACTCTTTCTCTCTCTAAATTGGTTTGTGTTATCTCTCTCTACGGATTTGTTTCTCCCTCTTACTCTTCACCGATTTCTGGAAATAAAAGCTTCAAAGATCTCTGGAAATCAATTCAATGTACTGCTTACTCTCTATTTGCTTCACAATAACACACACTTAAAGGATATATATTAGGTTTAATTAGTTTTTGAATAGGAATAGAGGTTGAGTTTTATAGGGAGTGTGTGTGTGTGTGTTTGGTTGCTGATTTTGGGGAAATAATGGAGAGAAGTGGGGGTGAGGGATAAGAGTTCAACTTTAAATAATTTAAACAAGAGACTAGGTCTCACACTTAATGATAATGTTTGTTACATTTCTCAGTTACAATGACAATTATAGATATTCAATCATAGTAACAATGTCAGTCACAATTAAAATATTATTTCACATACTTAAAAATATATTTGAATACGTCAAACTCATCGAAAAATCATTGTTCACATTAACAATAAATATTTCACTGTTCACATGAAGAGTTATCTAATAATATATTTGAAATCCAACCCTAAAAAATATGTGAACCGTGAAATTATATGTTCACTGTGAAAAGTATTTTTTTTCTAAAAAAAAAATAATGTGTTTAAAAGAATATATATATTGTTAGAATAGAGATAGATAAAATAAGGATATAAATACTGTGAAAGTCAACTTAGGACTATAATTTATACTAAATGTGACAATCTTAGAAAATTAGGATTACTTATGAAATCCATTAGGAGATTTTCTTTTTTTCTAAGAACCAGTCAAATGATTTTTTAATAATTCATTATTGTTCATATGAAATGTAGGAATTTAAAATTGAATTGATTTGTGTATGTTGAGAGTCGTATAAAACATGAATAAGATAATATTGATAAAGGCAAGATCAAAGATTTTTTTGAATTTTTTTTTAAATAAAAAAAGATGTATATCATTTTGAAATTGTAAAATATGGTTGGTATAACGAATAATAGTTAGTCATGATATTAATATTTTCAGAAAAGGGAAGGGATTTTAGGTTACACAAATGAAAAGAATGGCTTGGTTTGGGTTTCCAAATTCAAAAGGTTACAGTGTTATAAATATCCATCATCTACAAATAGATCAAGGGGGAATTAGATTCTCTTAATCCTTCTTCTAATGAAAGTAATGATGGCAAGGAATCGAAGCCAGTCACAGATGATGATGAAAGTCGTTCAATTTTTTTTTTTTTTTTTTTTAAATAATAATAATAATAATAATTGCCAATTTGGTCAATTCAAAGAAAGGGGAGGAAATGAGGAATATATTCAGGGAGGAGAGAGAAAGTTTAGGTGGGTATCTTAAGGCTTGACCGCATGAAACCCAACCCATTGTTATTTCGCAGACAAAGCAAAGCATCTTCTTTTATTCTCATTCTTTGATATTGAGTGATAGATACCCTCTTGGAATACAATACTTGGTATGATGGAGGAATTTTTTTAAATTGATTTAAAGATTCCTAAATTATTAAATTATCTCAATCCTAATATTATTTAAACTAACAATCATAAAAGCAATAAGATTGTAAAAGAAAATTAATCTAAACTAAGAGGGGTGTATTCAATTGAGATTTTAAAAGATTTTTTTGGATTAAATAAGTCTTGTGGTATTCAATTAAGATTTTTAAATAATATAAAAAATCTTGTGGTATTCCATTAAGACTTTTAAGATTTTTTAAAGAATGTATCCAAATCTAGTGATATTCAATCAGGACTTTAAACAAGTAATAAAAAGTCTTATAATATTAGAAAACATAATTATTTTAAAGGATTTTTTTATGTGTGATTTTGTGAGACTTTTTAGTAAAAATAATAAATATCAAACTCCATAAAAATCGTACCATAACCCATGAGACTTTTTATATAAGATTTTTTTGAGTGTTAGAAACAGAAGATAACCATATATGTTAGCTTTTCGTGAACAAATTACTTGTTTATTAGGGGGTGTATTCAATTGAGATTTTAAAAGACTATTTATTAATAAATAAGTCATGTAGATTTTAAAACACATTTAAAGATTGTAATAGACATTTAAATAATGTAATGACTTACAAAATTTTATGAGATTTCTTTTAATCAATGTTTTTTACATATTAGATTTTAAAAGACTTATTTCATAAGAATTTGTAAGATTTGAAAGGATCATTATAGTTTTTTTTTTTTCCTTTTTTTAGAACCGATATTATATGAAATGGAAGCATAAATAAAAAAAGTTAATGAAAGTCAATTGGTTCAAAATGTCAGAATGTCATTTCTCTGACATATGAATATTTTATGAGTTTTTATGACAGAATGTCATTTTTCTGACCTAAGAAGAAAAGATAACACTTCGACATCAATGATCTTAATAATTGATAAATAATTTTTTTCTCAAATTTGGGGTTTTTTTAAAAAAATAAAATGCAAGTAAAAAATTAGCGAGAAAATGAGGAAAAAAAATCTTTGTTATGCTAAATTCATTTTGTACATTATTATCTATCCGAATGAAAAAGTTCTGTTGGCCTCGAAGAAAATCTAGGAAATTATTTTTAAATGTGATAAAATTTTCCTTCTCGAAAATGAAATTTATTAAGAAAAATAGTTGGAGAAAGGACATTACCAGTTTCATTTAAAAGAAAGTCATATTGTTTTATTTGAAAGAAAAAAAAGGAAATTACTAATAAGCAAGTAATTTTTTCACGAAAACTAACATGTATGTTCATCTTCTATTTTCTAACTAACATGTATGTTCATCTTCTATTTTCTAACACTCAAAAAAATCTTATATAAGAAGTCACATGGGTTAGGGTGAGATTTTTTATAGAGTTTGATATTTATAATTTTCACTAAAAAATCCCACAAAATCCCACATATAAAAAAATCCTTCAAAATAATTATGTTTTTCAATACCATAAGACTTTCTATTACTTGTTTAAAATTCGAATTGAATATCAATAGATTTGCATACACTCTTTAAAAAAATCTTAATAGATTTAATGGAATACCACAAGACTTTTTAGATTTTTTAAAATCTTAATTGAATGCCAAAAGACATATTTAACCCAAAAAAGTCTTTTAAAATCTCAATTGAATACACCCCCTTAGTAATTTTTTCTTTTTCTCTCAAACAAATATTATATGACTTTCTTTTAAATACAATTGATAATTTCATTCTCCAACAATTTTTCTATTAATTTCATTTTCGAGGAGAAAAATTCTATCACATTTAAAGATAATTTCATAGATTTTCTTTGAGGTCAGCAGAACTTTTTCATTCGGATAATGATAATGTACAAAGGGAATTTAGCACAACAATGATTTTTTTCCTCTTTTTATCACTAATTTTACTTGTATTTTTTTTTTTTTTATATAAGGAAAAAAAATATTTATCAATTATTAAGGAAAAAACTAGATTTAAAAAGAAAAACTCCGATAAATTGTGGTTTGTTTTGTAGTTTATAAGACATTTTATAATATTCATTAGTTAATTTATAGTATGCATACATAAAATTAGCAGAGAAAGTTTTTTGAGACATTTGCTGCTACATTCACCAAGAGAGGATTGTTGCTGAAGTTCTTGATATTGGGAGGTGGTTCAACGCTTGCTTACTTCAGTGCCACAACTACTGGTGGCATTTTACCAATCAAAAAAGACGTTCATTGCTAATAATGAAATATGGAAAGATGACTTGAAGGTGAGTTTAGTTAATAATCTTTTAAATATATTAATAGCTTACTAGTTTAGTATATTATGCTATTTGTAATATATTAATATTGAATAATATTAGCTTTTGCTTTTCGTTATTAAAATTATCATTCGTTGCTATCTTTTTGATTGATTTATGATTTTAAATGTTTGTTTTTATTTATGGTCCCATTTCATATGATCCAATTTTCTGTTATTGTTGATGCAAATGTCCACAGCTTGAACCAATTGACTTTCATTAACTTTTTTTTATTTATGGTTTCATTACATAAAATATCGATTTTAAAAAAGTAAAAAAAAAAAAAAAAAAAAAAAACTATAATGATCTTTTCAAATCTTACAAATTCTCATGAAATAAGTTTTTTAAAATCTAATATGTAAAAAATTTTGATTAAAATAAATTTTTCCTAAAATCTTGTAAGTCATTATATTTTTTAAATGTCTTTTAAAATTTATAGGACTTTTTTATTCATAAATAGTCTTTTAAAATCTCAATTGAATACACCCCCTAAAGCAATTGAAAAGATAAATCTAAATACACAAGAGTAACAAGAGCATAGAAGCCTTAGGATCACAATTTCCACAAATTATTTACTTAAATCTGTATCACTTGTTTATAATAAATCAAGTATAAGCAATTACAAACATTAAATATGAATTTATTTACAAGCATCTTCTCACGTCGAGTAGAAAGACATGTCCAATATAATCAACTATATTCATATATCAATTAGATTAACCCGAATTCATTAAGTTTAAGTTCTAATTTAAATTATATGTGTCATAGAGGTATATTTATATCTTAACATGAAAATCCAGCTAATGAATTGCATCATGTGTTGAATTATCTAGTCTAAATATATAAATCTTTTTTCCAATTTCATTATTACTACCCAATGAATCCTATTGATAACTAAGCAATAGAAAACTATGAAGAACAATATGAAATAAGCAACTGTAATAAAAGGTCACAATATCATCTAAATAGAGATTTAATTTATTAAAGCTACAAGTTTGGTTCCACTAAAATTCTAAGACAAGAGTTTATAGCATGAAAGTAAAGATTTTTAAGAAACTCAATTGTAATTTAAACATAAAAAAAAAGTAGGGATAGAGAAAACTAAGATTTGAAGGTTGTTAATCTTCAATTTTTTAATTTTAATTTTCCTCTTCTTCATTCTTGATGGTTAATGCTGTAAGATCCAGCTGCAAGCAATTAAGTGTAGTAGCCAAGAAACTTTCGGTGGAATGACAGCTGCCATGAAGAAATTGCATGCATGAAGACATACAAACTTTTGGTGGATTCCATAATTTCGGGGAGTGAAATGTGGAGTTACTGTTCATTCTTTGAAATTGTGATCCAAGCTCTGCACTATAAATATAGAGCATTGCAGTGTGTTTTTTGGTATCCCAGAGAGTGTGTATACATAGAGAGAAAGTGAGGTTTTTGTATTAAGTTTTATTTTGTAAACTTTGTAATATATTCTTGATAGTAATAGATAGCAATTCGATTTTTCCTCAAATACTCTTTAGAGTGATTAGTGAATCACAACAAGGGGTATCATAGCTAAAGTTACACGAAGGGATCCCGAAACTCAGAAATAGAGCTTCGGTTCGGAAAATTAGTTCCAAAAAAATTATCAAAAATCAAATTTGAGAGTACCATTGGCTAGTTCATGTCGAGACGAGTTAGGTGGTATTTTCTGGCGATGAAACAGACGTCATCCGAAGCCATATGTGCGCACGTGAAACACATTCTCGGTACACGCCCCATGAGCTGAACCGAGGTTGAAGACAATACGTGGTAGCCACGTCAACGCCACATCATGCCCAGGCAGCGCCCAGTCATCACCACATCATCAACGAGTCAGCAGCCACCTCAACAACACGTCATCCGCCACATCAGCGCCATGTGTCTGCCACATCAGTAAGTCGGTCCCACATCTGCCACGTTAGCCTGCCACGTAATATACCACGTCAACAGCCTGATAAATTTCATTTAGCCCCCTTAAGTCTTTGAAATTTACAGTTTTGTCCCATAAGTTTTAGGAATTTACAAATCAGTCCATGAGTCGGATTTAAACTAACAAAGTATTTATTCCACCATTTTTGACCGTTCTGGACTCAACGGTGACCTACAATTTTTGAAATTCAGCCCCAATTTTTACCTATTTTTATTTTAAACTTTAAAACTTAAAATGGAAATGGAAGATTCTCTTTCTGGTACAATGATTAAACTGACAGCAACTAATTTCTCTCTCTAGAGACCTCGAATGATAGATTTCTTGCATTGTAAAGGTCTGTTTGATGTCATCGAGTTGAAGGGCGTGAAACCAGAATCTATTAAAGACTATGACTAGAACAAACTCAATAATAGAACTCTGGGTCAGATTAGGCAGTGTATCAGCCATAATGTCTTCCACCACGTAGCACAAGATACAAATGCTTATGAAATGTGGAGGAAATTGGAAGACATATTCTAGGCCAAAACACTCAGAATAAAGCCTTAATCATGAGGCATTTAGTGAACATGAAGCTATGGAGTGGAACTTCCGTTGCAGAACACACCAACGAGTTCCAAAGCCTAGTGAACCAGTTATCTACAATAGCATACAACTGGAAGACGAAGTTCAAGTCCTCTTACTACTCAGTTCTCTTCTTGATAGCTGGGAGACTTTTATGGTTACTCTCAGCAACTCAGCTCCAGGAGGCAAACTTACTATGCCTATGGTAAAGGATGCCCTGTCAAATGAAGAAGCCAAAAGAAAAGACGTGGGCTTAGATAAAAAAAGAAGCTCTTATCTTAGAGCAACGAGGAAGACAACAGGAGAAACATCAAGGTGGGAGGAGAGGCAGAAGTAAAAGTAGAGGCAAATCCAAGGACGGGAGAAAGACATACAAATGCTTTCACTGTGGCATAGAAGGCCACTTAAAGAAGAATTGTCGGAAACTGTAACGGGAGTAGGGACAAGGCAATAACTAGCCGAAGAATAATGATGCGGAGACACTGGTAGTTACCATAGTAGATGTAGCTATATGCTCCAGCCAGAAAGAAGCATGCCTTTGCACCACAACTCAAGATGTCGAGTGGGTGGTAGATACTGCAGCATCATACCACTTCACTCCTCACAGGGTTTTCTTCACAACATACAAAGCATGAGACTTTCGAGCAGTGAAGATGAGGAATAACATTTCTTCTTAGATAATGGGAATTGGTGAAATATAGCTGCAGATAAATGCAGGGTATACAATAACCCTGAAGGAGGTCAGACATGTTCCAGAACTTCGGCTCAACTTACTCTCAGGGGTAGCCCTTGACAAACAAGGCTATGTTAGCCACTTCAGTAATGGCACTTGGAGAATGATCAAATGTGTCATAGTCATCGCCCGAGGATATATCTGTGGAACTCTATACAAGACTCATAGGAAGATATTTGCAGAAAGACTCAATGTAGTTGAACCAGAGGCTTCTCAAAATCTGTGGAACCACAGACTCGGTCACATGAGTGAAAGAGGGTTATCTACCTTGACAAAGAAAGATCTAATCTCTGTCTCCAAAAATGCTGCTCTGGATCCTTGCAACCATTGTCTATTCGGTAAGAAACACAGACTCTCTTTTAATTTCTCTTATACAAAGAAATCAGAGTTACTCAGTCTGGTGTACTCTGATGTATGTGGTCCATTGGAGGTAAATTCACTAGGTGGTAATAAATATTTTCTGACTTTCATTGACGATGCTTCTCGAAAAATATGAATTTATTTTTTGAAAATAAAGGATCAAGTCCTAGACTATTTCAAACTATTTCATGTCATGATCGAGCGTGAAACAGGGAAGAAACTGAAGTGCATTTGCACAGACAATGGAGGCGAATACACTTCCAGGAAGTCCGACGCCTACTACAGAATCCATGACATACGACATGAAAGGACTATTCCACGTACCCTGCAACATAATGGTGTCGCTGTAAGGATGAACCGCACCATTATGGAGAAAGTCAGAAGCATGATCAGCATGGCTAAGCTACCAAAGCCATTCTGGGGAGAAGCTGTTCGTGCCACCTGCTACATGATCAACAGATCACCATATGTACCATTGAACTTCGAGATTCCGGAGAAAGTGTGGTCTGGTAAGAATCCCTCATATTCTCACCTCAGAATATTCGGATGTTTAACATTAGCACATGTATCCAATGAGCTCAGGCAGAAGCTCGATGCAAGGACTACTCCATGCATCTTCATATGCTATGGAGATGAGGAATTTGGATACAGACTATGTGATCCGAAGGAAAGGAAGGTAATCAGAAGTAGGGATGTAGTGTTTCTCGAAGATGAGATAATAGAAGACATTGAAAAGCCCAAGATGTCTTCTAAAACCAGTGCCGACAATGCCGATGCAAATCTAGACACAACCCTAGTACCAACACCAGTGGCCACAGATGATGATGGGGTGAAAGACATACCAGAAGCAGAACCAGATGAGGAATGGGATGTTAAGCAGAGGGAGCTGCAACCTAATCCATTAGAGGCTTCGGGATCATCCATAGATCCGGATGACAACAAACAGCCAAAACCTCCAGTACGAAGATCTGAGCGAGGCTGGATTTCATCAGCCAGATACTCAGGATCAGAATACATTCTGCTTACTAACGAGGGGGAGCCAGAAACATTCAACGAAGCTGTATCTCATAAAGACAAAGACAAATGGCTGCACGCAATGTAGGATGAAATGGAATCTCTGCAGAAAAATAACACTTATGATATAGTCAAACTCCCACATGGAATGAAGGCACTGAAGAACAAATGGGTGTTCAAGCTTAAGAAAGATGGCAGTAGAAAAGTGGTGAAACACAAAGCTCGGCTAGTAGTCAAAGGATTCCTACAGGAAAAAAGAATTGACTTTGATGAGATATTTTCACCAGTGGTAAAAATGGCTTCAATCCGAGTTATTCTAGGATTGGTAGCCAAATTGAACTTGGAGCTTGAACAGATGGATGTCAAAACATCATTTCTTTATGGTGATCTGAATGAAGAAATCTACATAGAGCAGCTAGAAGGATTCAAGGTTTCAGGAAAAGAAAACCTTGTTTGCAAGCTGAAAAGAGCTTATACGAGCTTAAGCAAGCACCGAGGCAGTGGTACAAGAAGTTTGACTCATTCATGGTAGGTCAAGGCTACAAAAGAACTGTAGCAGATAAGTGTGTATACATTCAGAGGTTTTCAGATGGAAATTTCATTGCTCTTCTATTGTATGTAGATGACATGTTGATTGTTGGACAAGAAGCAGCGAAGATCAGTTAGCTGAAGAAGGAACTCTCCAAGTTTTTCGACGTGAAAGACTTAGGACCAGCTCAATAGATTTTGGGAATTGAGATTGTTCGTGACAGACATAATAAGAATTTATGGCTTTCATAGGAGAGGTATATTGAACGGATAATCAGAAGGTTCGATATACAGAAAGCCAAATCAGTCAGCACTCCACTAGCGCACCATTTCAAACTAAGCAAGAGTTCGTGTCCCTCATCCAAGAAAGAGATAGAGGAGATGTCATCAATACCATATTCTTCAGCTGTTGGGAGCCTTATGTATGTAATGGTATGTACCAGACCAGATATTTCACACCCAGTAGGTGTAGTGAGCCATTTTCTCTCTTCACCTAGAAAGTAACACTGGGAGGCGGTCAAATGGATTCTCAGCTACCTCAAGGGTACATCGAAATTTCATCTGTGTTACGGAGGAGTTGATCCGATCTTGGAAGGCTATACAGATTGTTGTACATCAAGATTCTTCTACACTTTTGTAGGGGAGCTGTGTCATGGAAGTCAAGATTGCTGATATGTATTGCATTATCCACAATAGAAGCTGAGTACATTGCTATAGCTGAGGCAAGAAAGGAAATGTTATGGCTAAAGCGTTTTCTCCAAGAGTTAGAGATCAAGCATACAGAATACAAGATACATTGTGATAGTCAGAGTGCTATGGACCTGAGCAAGAACTCAATGTATCATTCCCAGACGAAGTACATTGATATTCGCTATCATTGGATACGTGAGGTGATGGATCAACAACTGCTAAGACTAATGAAGATCTATACAGATGAGAATCCAGCCGACATGTTAACAAAGGTGGTTACTCGGGATAAGCTAGAGTTGTGCAGAGACATAATCAGGATAGCTGTCAGATGACGATTGCTTCAGATGCAGCTGGAGGGTGAGAATTGTAAGATCCAGCTGCAAGCAATGAAGAGTAGTAGCCAAGAAATTTTTGGTGGAATGACAACTGCCATGAAGAAATTATGTGCATGAAGACATGCAAACTTTCGATGGATTCCACAATTTCAGGGAGTGAAATGTGGAGTTACTGTTCATTCTTTGAATTTGTGATCCAAGCTCTGCACTATAACTATAGAGCATTACAGTGCGTTTTTTAGTACCCCAGAGAGTGTGTATACATAGAGAGAAAGTGAGGTTTTTGTATTAAGTTTCATTTTATAAACTTTGTAATCTATTCTTGATAGTAATAGATAGCAATTCGATTTTTCCTCAAATACTCCCTAGAGTGATTAGTGAATTACAACAAATGCCCTTGCTATTCTCTTGTATTTGGAAAAGGTTTTTTGCCTCCAAAAGAGGCCAAATTTCTCCCCTAAAGACTTAATGGTGAAACCTTAGACGTCCTCATTTATGTAGCATCAATAAAATAAAGTTTCTACTTATAATAGAAGTAGTATCGTACTGGCACCACGACACACAGTTTCTAACCAAATTTGTTCATGTCTAGTACCCTGGCTCCGGCATGGGCTCCGCGGCACTAGACTAATCCATATATGGATAATAATATGTTCAATTTCAAACTCAATTTTGACTATTAAGTAATTTGTTTCTTTCTTTGACGTGCTATAAAATGTATATCTTTAAGTGTTCTTTGCAAATCAACTTGAATCGCATCAATCAGGCATCATATGATAAAGTTGTGATCAAAATATCAAGGTTGTACAAATTAGCAAACTGCCAAGTAAATCAGATTTCTTCACTCATTTTGCTCAAATCTCCATATAATGATCCCTAAATAACAAAATATCGAATAATAATGCATGTAACATGTTTAGAAATATAAAATCAATGGAAATTATTTATAAAATACATTAAGAAAGTATAAATTATTTACACTCATTACACCCCCAGACCAAAACTATTATTTGTCCTCAAGCAATGACCAAAATGTACACGATAAAAATAAATAACATGAAAACTAATTATGCTACTTTCATATGGATCATGATTGCATTTAATATTAACAAGCATTTTAAACCTCTAAACAGTCTTAGAGGATGATTATATTCTCATGACAGCGACGATACTGTATACATTGTGTTTTTACGCATAACCCGATGATGAGTCTCTTATGGGGGCAATACTTGAAAGTTTGGAAATTTGTAAGATTAATGCCAAAAGGGAAGGGAACTACAGAGAATTCAAAAAAATAACTAAGTCTCGGCCAGACATCACCTATGTCCGACCAACCTTTCTCAGTCCAACATGTCTGATCGGACATACATTGAAAATCCTAAATCCGGTCGGATATATGACAATTGTCAGTGATGTGTCTATTATCAATTACTGGAATCATATAATCTGATTAAAGTCCGGCCATACATATATTTGAAATAAATATCCGGCCGAACATGTATCGAAATGTCAGCCAGTTTTCAGATTTTTAATTATTGAAATTACGTACGTGATTGATGTCTTGAGAGAAAACTTGAGAAAGAAAAATAGTAAGGAATTTCCACGAGCCCACTGAAGTTTCCCCCTTCTCGGCAAATAATCCGGCGATCATCCAAGCTTTCGAAGGTGCTTTATGAGACAGCTATACTTACGGACATAGTACTAAGCAAATTTGCACTAAAGAACTCATTGAAGTACAGTATTACAGATTTCCCCATTCATGAAAGTAATATTTAAATGATAATGAGAAGAAATTAGCCATTCCTTTGTTAATGAGAACATAACCTGAAGGTACTGCCCACATAGTGATAAAATGGTAAATTTCCCCATTCAATTCAAGTTACTGCCCACATAGTTATTAAGAGCAATATAATATCACTCAAGACAAAAATTCTTTGCTTAGGATAGACCTCGACAATATTAAATAATTTTCGAGTTATGTTTGGTAGACTTTAAGTATATTGTTGGAAAAGGATGATCTTCTCATCTTAATTATCCCGAGATGTTGCAGATATATGATACATGCTCATTTCAATTTTTTCCCAAAATTTTTTAGTTACACAAAGTTGATTCAGAGCCGATCCGTCTATGACTCCCAAATAACTAATGATTAATGGTTTAATTTTTCTACTATAATAATATGTTACGCCAAAAACCTCAAAATATAAAAAACAGTACTAGATCCCGAGAATATGAAAATGCGTCCTATGTTATTCTACTCCAAAAAATTTACTTGTTCATCTTAATTTACCTTGGATTTTAAAGATCTTGGTAACAGACAACTGAATTTATTGTCAACATGTTCTCATTTTATTTTATTTTTTGAAGAAAAAAAGTCTATAAAATAAGACAAAAATGACTAGGGCGTCAGTCATTAAGTTCTTGGCCCCCTTACTCTCACT
This sequence comes from Zanthoxylum bungeanum, assembly GCA_019454045.1. Classification (NCBI taxonomy): domain Eukaryota; kingdom Viridiplantae; phylum Streptophyta; class Magnoliopsida; order Sapindales; family Rutaceae; genus Zanthoxylum; species Zanthoxylum bungeanum. The sequence continues at coordinate 17,831 of SKCR01032108.1, read as the reverse complement.
TAATAAGAAGGAAAGAGATTGAGTCATTGTGCAATATTCGAAACGCGACGCATGTCCGGTCGAATATGTAGGTGTGTTTAATCGAAGGTGATGGGTATATCAATCCAGATGTTGATGGTTTGTCTCCAGTAATAGACCTTACAATCCTCTTTGACTCTCATACAGTTCCCCTACAAGAGATTCATCATTGGGTCATGAAAATATAATGTCTACAGGTGCGGTTCCGGCTTAGAAACCATAACCGATTCCAAAATCGGGTTAGGAGAACTTGTTCTGAAAATAGGTTCGAAACCAGTTCGAGGAATTGATTTCGAAATTGATTCTGGAACTGGTTCGCCCAACTCGATTTTGAATTTGAGTTCAGAACCAGTTTCAAAAATCGATTCCCTGAACCGGTTTGCTTTTAAGTCTAAGGATTTGTCAAAATTATGCATTTGACAAAATTTATTTTATTGTATATATAATATAGAATTATAACTCACTATATAATAATTATAATTGTAATTTAATTTAATTTCTAATCGGCTACTCATTGTTGGCCGTTTCAGTTGTCGTTACTTGAGTTCCCTTGGCTAAGTCGAATAAATAATCATTACTCTCTCTAATATTTTCTTAGATCCTACGCCTAGCTTTGGACTAATCAAATAATCATTACTCTCTCTAATATTTTCTTAGATCCTACTCCTAGCTTTGGACTAATCATCAAGACATATTTGAGCCTCCAATGATCTTGGGCTCATGTTTGACCGAGTCTCATCCAATATACTCCTTCTGGCACTAAACACTTGCTCAACTGCAACTATTGACATTGGGGATGCTAGAATATCCTTAGCAATTAATGCTAAGATTGAAAATTTTCTAGTGTGTTGCTTCCACCATTCCCAAATGTTAAACTTTACAGTTGTACCTGTACTATCACCAATCTCAAAAGAAGTTGTTAGATAAATATCAAATTCATTTGTGGCACTTGTTACCCTTGGTTGCTTTTTTCCCCACATGAGTAGGAGTTGCCCTCTAGACATTGATGAACTAGATTGCTCAACTTCAGTATGTTGGGAAAGTGTTTGGAATTCTTACCAAATTGTGAATAATATTCGTTATATAGTATAAATATATCAGCTCAAAGATTACTAATATTTTATTAACATCTACTTGTTTATTTAAATATTCATAATAAATATCTAAATAATCTTTCAAACCATTTAATCTAGTATAATGATAAAAAAACATAACCAACCAAGTTAATTAAAGGAAATTTTCAAAATATTGGCACCGTTTGATTTTCATGATTGCAACTGAGTTGTACAAGTATTCATTATGCTCATGTTCTTGCATAACAGTAAAAATATTAATACATTCACTAATAAATAAATGAGCAGTGGGATAATAAACACTAGACAATGTATATGCAGCATCATTAAATACCTTTAACAGATCTAAAATTTATCCGTAAATATTCCACTGTTGAGGATATAACGTGATATCACTAACATGTGATATTACAAAATAATACAATAATTCATATATGCATATGACTCATTCAACAATTCATATGTTGAATTCCAATGGGTTAGAATATCTCTTGGAAATTTCTTAGACATTCTATTTTGGACTTTGCAAAATTTATACCATTATTTCATTATTGTGGATGTGATCATAAATAAGATATGACAGTTTTTATTGGATTAGGATGCTTATGTAATGTTCTTAACTCATCTTGTATACATAAATGTAAACATGGTATGCAGTGGCGTATCCAGAAATTTCAGTCAGTGGGGGCAAATTTTTTTTCTTACCAAAATAATATATAATGAATTCATACATTTTTTTGAAATTATAATATGATCCATATACTTTTGAAAATTATGAAATAACCTCTAATTTCTAAACTTATAAATTAACCCAAAATTTTTAGAATTATATTTTTATCCTTAATTTCTAAAAATACCAATTTACCCTAAAAATTTAAGTAAAAATTTAATTTTAAAATTATGTATTTTAAGTTTATGTCGTATATTATATACTAAATTTCCGCTAATTTATTGTAGATTTAATCACTTTTTTAATTAAATTATTAAAAACCTAGTGTTAAAATGTAATATTTGTACTTTAAACAACTATAAATAAAAAATACATATACAAAATAATTATATTTATATTAATATGAGAATATTTTACACATAACAACTATATACGACGTGGTTAGTAAAAGAATCGCAATCAATATATCAATAAATTAGAAGATCAATAACCAAACTTAAGTATAAATATAGTTATTTTATTTTTATTTTTATTTAAATATAATGGAATCCCTATTCTTTTGTAAATGTAAGAACACATAAATGAGTGGATTTAAAATCAAAAATAGTCAATTATCTATACACATATAAATTAAATATAATTATTTTAGATATATTTAAGAAATAAGATTGATGTAAAAGTGTATTGGAATTTTTTTTAACTAATTTGGGCTTGGGCCTACATTTTATATTAAAAAATACAACTCAAAAAATTAATAAATAATATATTTATGGGTGTTGTTTAATTATTTAGATTTTCTAATATATATATATATATATATATAATTTATATAAAAAAAAAAGTAATGGGCCCAGTGGGGGCAATTGCCCCCACTGGGCCCTTAGTAGGTCCGCCCCTGATGGTATGCACATCTTATGTGGAAAATCTTCATCGAAAGTATATTGACAAACAGTTTTTAAACCAGTTGTAGATGCAGTGTTTGCAATTGCGTTGTCAAATGAAATTGTAAATATTTTATTAATCAAATAATATTCTTCAAAAATAATTTTAAGCATTCTAAATATATTATGAGCAATCTGTCTTTCATTAAAAGCTCTAAATGCAATATTATTTTTTTGTAAATTCCATTAATCATCAATCTAATAACATATAATGTCCATGTATGAGTGCTCATTCCAATGATCACTCCAAATATTTCTACATATACCAATACGTCTATTAAAATTAACAAAATATGTTTGTAACTCTGGTTTCACTATTTTATAAAGTTTATGAACTGTGCGTGTTAAATTTATTCTTGGAACACGTTTTGCTGCATGATTTAAAGTATTTTGACAATAATCAACAAAACCTACATTTTTCACCAAAGTTAAATTATAGGCGTTCAATTGAAATAAATTTTGCTAATTATTCTCTAGTATTTGTGTCAGAATAGTAAAATAGAGGAGTAGGCTAGCGTACCCAGCTATTAGGATTTATTTCCGCTCAATATCTGCTTCAGATATGTGCTTATTTGTAATATGCTTTTATAGAGATCCATACCATCCGCTAAATGAATAATGTTTATTACAATAGTTACATATAGCAAGTATCTTGCAGATGTTATTAGGATCTTGTATTTTCTTGTATTCTTTCTTGAAGATATCAGATTTTTTTATCCATCGGAATCCTCTGCCACACTTTGATATTGACTTTCTTGGGAACGATTAAAATTGGATGGTTGTGTTGACATGTCAAAATCATCGGTATCTTCAAAATCTTATTGTGTTGGTGACATATGGTCTTATCCTTATCAACAATATTTCTCCTTGGTCTTGAAGATCCTCCGCTTGATATTTTTTATAATAAAGAATAAATTGTAGGAAACTTGAAATGTGAAAAAAAAATAATTGAGCTATGGAATATAATAATTTATTGGAAACTTGGAATGTGAAAAAATGAAATGAGATATGAAATATTTATAGATATGGAAATATTAAAAAAATAAAAAAAAAAATTTATTGTGCGTCAAATTCTGACCATTGTAATTGCAACGGTTCCTCATGAACTGAACCACAGTTAGGTTATGTGGCTCGGTTTTGAGATTCGATCTCATCAGTTCGGTTCGTCAGTTCAGTTCTTCAGTTCGGTTTGTAGGTTTGTTTCATCAGTTCGATTCCCCAGGGTTCGGTTTCGATTTGGTTCAACCAGCGGTTCCGATTCAGTTCATAAATTTTGGAGAATTGAAATCAAATTGGTTCTTCAGCGGTTCCGGTTCAGTTCAGAACCGCCGGACCATAGACTAGTTTGGTTCGTGGTTTGGAACCAAACTGCAGTCAGGACTAGTTCTACCTATTGGGGATAGAGGTACAATAAGGCCACACAGATCTCCAATATAAGGTAGTTTACTCAAATTTTATGGGTCTCAATATTTGTTTTGTATGTAACTGGAAAATAAAAGGAAGATAATTTAAAAAAACTATTAAAAATATTTAACTCCAACTAATCATTTGTAAATTAATACCTCATCATCAGGTCTATTAAGTAAGCCCATTATAGCCATACATGTCGGTTGCCCACACACCTCCATCATCTAATGTATGGATAAATGTAGTTGCCTTTGATTGCATATTTTGAAGCAACAATTTCAATCAATCTGAACGGAAGAACCACTTTGAAGACCTGTGATGGGCATCATTCCTAAATGGATAACCTTATTAATTTCTCGTCAAAGCGAATCATAATTGAGATCCCATCTCATTTTCTGTTTGCACAACAAGTTTAGGAAAAATATTGTGTAATAGCATTCCTTTAAAATCCCTATCACTTTATAAGAAATGTCCGAAGATGGATTTTTTGAACTCTTCTAATTGTAGAATTGTTAATTTTGACTTTATTGCTTCCCCAACTCTTTTAATACGAGCAATATTGGTCGCATGCCCTCGAATCGATCAGAATCTGATATCCTTAAATCCCATGAGTTGGAATGCTTGTCTCCATACATACAAACAATATTAAGAAAATAATTATTGTCTCATTTAAAAAACCATCATGCTCATATACTTATCGAGTGTGCGTCCGTGAGGACGACCATTTATTTGTGTGGGCATCTTTGCGGACGCCTGAGGGAAGAAGTGGGTGTCCGCGTGGACGCCCGAGATGCATAGGGCATTCTCACAGGTGTCCCCATACATCTCGAGTATCCGAGTATTTTGGGTGCAAAACAGATCGGATCTGAGCTGTTGTTCGGGGGCTATTCTAGGTTTGAAAAATTATTGAAAACAGAAGCAAAACATCATACCAAAGGCTAGTCAGATTCTGTTTTCAAAAGGAGAGGGCGGAAATTTTTTCTACGGATGCCCAATTATTTATGCGGGCGTCTGTGAGATGCATGGGGTGTTCGCGGATGCGCGCTACATCTCGCGAGCGTCCGTGAGGACGCCCCATGCATCTCGGTCGTCCGAGCGGACGCCTGCACATGTACCGACACCTATTACATTGGGATTTTAAATAAATATTTTTACGAACACTTGGTATGCGAATCTTATCAACACCATCTCAACTCAAAATATTACACTTAAGTGACAAATCCAAAAAAAAAAAAAAAATACACTCACAAAAATACACATTTCTAATCTATTTGAAAATTAAAATAATGTGAATTGGATTAGAATATTCACCAAGCTAAAAATTGAAACTTCTTACAAATAACAACCAAATCGGCGAGCCCAAACACCAAATCGTCTTCCTCCGTCATTTGAGTACTCTTACTTCACCGGAATATTCAGCTCTTGCTGGAATGTTTACAATGAGAGATTAGGGTTTGATCAGTGAAAATGAGGGAGATGAGAAATGTGTGTACTAAAAAGGTAAAATGGATTTTTTAATTTGATTATTAAATATATTTTCCAAATTGGTTGTTATTTTTATAGTGGATAAAATTACTGAGTTATTTTTGTAAATTTCCCAAGAAATCATTAGGTTTTTTCTAGTACAAGATTGATTTTACATATTAGGCCAACCTTTTTCAATTGCATCACATGACAACATGTCTGCTTCAAATTTCCACAAGATTCATTGATTCATGCACCCATGAGATTTGAGCCATGCCCTTTCCCTTTCAAGAAAATTACAAACCAACTATCTATTGATTTCAAAGAAAACAAAAAATAAATTAAAGATGCCCCATATTCAAGGTCTTAAAGAGGACAAGGAGAAGGAGACATAAATTAAATTATCAAAATCATACAAAATACCAATTCAATTCTCATTCTTATCACCTCAAAAAAGCATCCTTCACAAAATGACAAGCTCATGTTCATGGCATTTATGTATTTATTTGTCATTTTTTTTTCCGTATATTTTTTTGGGGACAGTATTTGATTGTGAAGAAGGAATCTTTTGAATAATGGGGTTTTAGAATTTTTGATTTTTATGAAGGTATTTTTGTCATTTAGGGTTTTGAGGTGTCTGTCTCCGTCACCGTGAGTTGTTATGTGGCATTATTGTTAGTGCTAGCTTGTGCCCTTGACAAGAATTCCACTTACGCTTCTCTCTCTCTCTCTTTCTATTTTTTTTTTTTTTAAATTAAGTTTTTCTTTAGTAACTTCTAAAAAGAAACCAAAATCGAACTATAAAATTACGATTTCGGTTCTGAATCATAATTTCTCAATAAAAATAAATTTGATTTAATTTGAAAAAAATAAATTGATATTTTATCTGGATTTCGATTTACCCTTGACATTTTCATACTTCGTAATAAATAGAGTAATAATGATAAATTTAGATAATATCTGAGAATTAAAATAATAATATAAAGTAATTGAGAATTTAAGAAATATGAATTGTAAAAAAAATTGAGAGAATAAATTACAACAATCAATAACCGTTTATTATTATTATTATTATTTTCGATTTCGGAATCGGAATTATCGATTTTTGGAATCGAAAATTTTAGAGGATTCTGATTCCGTTCTCCTTTTGAATTTCAACTTAGAGGAGAAAGATGTTGTAGAAGCTAGTTTATTTGATAGATTCTTTTGTAAGTAGTGTCAGACTCAAGAATTTATGCCACAGGGGTATTGTATAAATTTTAATTTTTTTTTTTAAAAAAAAAAAAAATTGAAAACAGGTGGCAAAGTGATAGCAATAATGTCGAAATCAATTAAGGATTAAGGTTTAGGCTGATTTTGTGTCGAAATCTTTTTTGTTTTAATCTCAATTAAAACAGCTATTATTTTTAGAATATCTTAATTAATACTACGGGTAAAAATATAAATAAGCATAAAAAAAACTATTCTGAATGAAAAAAAAATATAGAAATAAAAATATCACACTCTAAAATAGATTTTTTTTTACATGCCTCGAAATTCATTTTGACCTCCCAATATACTGTATTATATAATATTACTAGTCACATAGGGTTCACAACTAAAAAAAATCACATAAACAGAAATTTAGAATACTTGCATAAACTTGTTTATAATTTAATATGGTGGATTATGCAATTTCTCCATATCAACATTCAAATTCAACTTCAAAACTCCATAAAGAAAAATTCAAAATTCAACATTAAACTTGTAACTTCCAAATTGAAAATTTGTCAACATTCAACATCCATATCAGATTTTTTTCCCCCAAAAGCCAAATTAAATTACCAGAAAAGGCTTTAACCAGCTCACTCAAGTACCCATCAGCTCACTCAAGTACCCATCAGTAAACAAGCAGACAGCCGAATTGTTGATCAACCGGATCGCAAACCACAACCGAATTGGATGGATCCGGTTTAATTAAGGTTGAGGCAAAATTCCAACCACCCAAACCGGCCGGTTCGAACCATAATAGTTGAAACAGTTAACTGTAACTAGGGGTGGCAATTTGGGTCAGGATTCATTTATTCGTTCGATTCGATTCGCTTTAAAGCGAATACGGGTTTGAAAAAGGATTCGTTTAATAAATGGATCAATTCGATATCATTGATTCGTTTATTCATTTAGGATTCATTTTTATTTACTAGTTCTTGTTATATTCAAATAAGATTCGAGAAATTATAGCTAATTATCATAGAAAAATAATATTTTCGATATTTGATGAGGTATTTTTAATAAATATATTAATTACATATTTCATATGTAAATATTTATGAATAATTAATGTAAATCAAGTGTGGTAAATTATTTTATTAAATAATATCATTGACTAAATGAATAAATGAATATTCGTATTCGATTCGTTTAATAAACGAATATTCGTATTCGATTCGTTTAATAAACGAATTGAATACGAATCCTGATATTAAGATTCGTTTAATAAATGAATCGAATACGAATCCATCACGTTTTGATTCGATTTGTTTAGGATTCGATACAAATTCGATTCGTTGATTCGTTTTGCCACCCCTAACTGTAACGGTTATATTTTTTAATAATAATAAAATTTTAAAATATCTACTTTACCCCTCCCAATAACTATATTTTGGGGTCATTTCAGGTATCATAAATAATTAAAAAAAACACTATAAATAACCCTCTTAACTCATTTTTCAACCACAAAATTATTTACTCTCCTCACTCTCTCAATTTCTCAAATCTCATATATTCAATCAATTTATTCTCTTATAATCTCAATCTCTTCATTATAATGACAAACTAATCACACAACACTAATATTCCTGAGGCTAGGGATATCACTCAACATACAATCGGCGAAACGAAATCACATATTCAGTGACATTTCATATGAGGGGTACTTAAAAAACTGAGTTTGAGATTGATACAACACAAACACAAATGACAAAATTTTCTGCGTCCAATCCAAATTTTTCTTCTTCTACTAAATTATTTAAATATAATGAATCTCAATGGAAATATAATATAACTAAATTTATTGCCATTGAACATTTAGCTTTTACTTTTGTGAAAAAAGTCTTTTAATTATTTAATACATGGAAATTTGAATCATAATACATGCAAACTTACTAAGATGATATGTAAACAAAAAATGATGGAATATTATGCAAAAGGTCAAAATAATTTAAGGGAATTATTTTTTAAACTTAAATGTCGTATTTCAATTTGTAGAGATATATTTTAAGTGTTATTTATTACTGAAATATTTCCTCCTTAGAAATCTTGACACTGTTGGGGTATTAGTTGAACCTAATAATAATAGTAATGAATTTGGTGATCTTAACAAAAATTTTGATGATCTTAACAACAGATTTGATGATCCTAATAATATTTTTGACGATCCGTCAAATGCAACTAAAAAAATATATTGCATCAGTAAGGATAAAATGACTTAATTATTATAGAGATATATCATTACTTTATATTGTTGCTTTTGTTTTGGATCCAAGGTTTAAAATTGAAGATTTGGAAAATACTTTACTATGTTTTATTATGTGAAGGAACTGTGATTGTTTCTTCAATTATTGATAATGTTATGAGAACTTTACTTGATTTATACAATGATTGTATCAGTAGATATAATAGTCAAATAGCTGATACTACACAATCCACGAATGCACCAACTGAACAATCTAAGCTTCATGTTAGTAGAAGTTGGTTAATGCAGCGAAGTAAAAAAATCAAAGTCCACCAATACCACCACTAGTAAGGTGAGCAATTTCTTATCCTTGATTGGTAGAAAAAACATCAAGAATTATTTCTAGTCCTGGCCATGATTGCAAGGGACGTATTAGTGACATCGGTCTCAACTGTATCTATAGAGCATGCATTTAGTATGTGCGATAATATTCTTGATGGTAGAAGATCAAGATTGAAATCGGAGACATTAGAAGCTCAAACGCGTCTTGACGATTGGTGTAGGACAAAACGTCGTGAATAAGAAAAGCAGTCGAAAACTTTTGAAGTTTTATGTGATAATATAGACACAACTGGAAGCGAAAGCTCAAGAACCAGACCGTCTTCCCTGATGACGATGAATAAAATATTAATGGGGTAAATTATTAAAATTAAAATGTAACAGAACTACATGAACTTTGATTTCACTATGCCCTAAGAGGATTATAGGCAGCTTATAAAAGTGCAAGCTCTTTTTTTTTGAAATAATAAATAAATTATCAATATTTACTTTTAGACTTACTCTCTAGTAAATCTTTAATTTTTTTTTATCATTTTTATAAAATATAAATTAATTTTTTTACTATTTAGTAAATCTTTAATTTTTTTTTATTATTTTTATAACGATTTAATTTAATTTATTCAAAAAATTGATTTCAGACCCTAAACTAAATCAAACCACACGGTTCAGCCAGTTTAAGGTTCGGTTGTGGTTCGAATTTGGCTCAAACTGCAACCGATCAAACCTTAAACTGAATCGTACCGTATGATTCGAACAGTTTAAAATTCGATTACAGTTCGACTTTGACCAAAACCATAACAAAACTGTAAAAATGAATTGTTGGTCTACTATTCAGTTACGGTTCGGCCAATGCCGAATCGCCAACCTCACGATTCCGTTACGATTTTGAATCGTAATAAAATCGTGTGCATGCCTACCCCTCAGGCAACTGTGGGAGTAACCCACACCAGTATCAGCTAGCGAAGGACGACAAGTCGTCTGTTCACTGGCGTTGGAATCTAGTTGATTTTGGGGATCAGGAATTAGAGATTTAGATAATTTTTATTTGAAATTATCTACAAGCACACAACAAACAAACTTTATATATCCAAGAGGGGGTGAATTGGGTAATGGCCTAAATATATGGAAATATAAAATTCTTGCCAATTTTACGCTACTAAACTATTAGCTTTACCAATTAAGCTTATTAATCAATTTCTCAATCACAAGCTATGCTAAATAATATGGAAATATAATATTAAACTTGTAATAAAATAAGGAGATAGAGTTAGAGAAATTGACATCGGTGATTTATAGTGGTTCGGCCAACAATGCCTACGTCTATTCCCCTAAGTCGCGCTTGAAGATTTTCACTATGTTGAATCCATAACTTACACCGAATTTTCTGTGGCTCACCCGCAACCAAGAGTTTTATTCCCTAGGTTCACTCCAAACCCTTACACTAGAGTTTTCCTATGGCTCATGATCGGTGAAATCACACACGTTATGCAAGTGCACGTATCGCTCAAGTAGTATAAAATATCGATCCCACAATAACTTAATTTCTACGATGTTATTAATTATTGATGCTATTTATTTACAAGTATCTAATTGAGGTTGGAAGAGATTGTTCGCTGGTTGAAGTTGGATTTGATTAAAATAAATAAATAAAAATACAAAATAAAACAAAGGAAATTAATAATAAAGAAAATATCTAGGGTTTTGAATCTACCCAATATTACTCCAATGATGAATTAATTCTCTTATGCATGTGTAGTAAATCAGTTTGTTAACCTGAAACACGAAGATATGCAAAAGCCTCTATCGATAGTCAGATGCAAACACCCAAAGTGACCCAATTAACTATATGTCTATATTAACCAAGAAACTCTGAATTTATTAAGATCAAGTTCCAATTGTGGCTACCCATGTACGAGAGGTATATTTCTATCCTGGAAGGAAATCTCTAAGATGAGATCGTGAGCTATTGAATCTACGGCTGAAACCTAATATCCATTCGTCAAGTTCATTTTAAGTTTACCACATCAATCTTATTGGTGATCAGGCAACAAGAAACATTAAGGTTAAGATTCAATAAACAAGCCAAAGTATCACACATAATATAATTAAATCAATTATTAAACTCATGAATATTGTGCTTCATCACTTTCCTAGATTAAAAATAAAATACAGGAGGTTAGGGGATCCACCTTTAATATTTCAAATCTAGAAATCTCCCTTATTATAATATATAAATTTGTATTATACTACCAATCGATCATAAAGGAGGAATTCGATTAAGTTAGGTTAAAATTAATTTAGTTAAGTCCAATCGACCATAAATACTGTATCCAATTAAGTCAAATTTTAAGATAATTTATTTATTATAAACTAAGATCATAATAAAAGTTTCACCATTCCCCCAGTGGAAATTAATTACAAAATTTAAAAATAAAAATAAAAACACACATGCTGTTATTACTAAAAATAAAAAGACATAATTCAAATTTTGAAAATAAATATAAACAAGATACAATCCTCAAGTTCCTTATTAGAAACCTGAAGGAATATGAAATGGAAAATGAAGTTATGGCTTCAATTTATAGGCAAAGAAAAAGCTTCCACCAATTTCTCCACCAAACACTCCACCAAATCTTCCACATGTTTGGTGGAAGTTTGACAATTGTAAATTGTAATTTTCTATTTTTTTTATTTTTGATAATAACTTTAATAATTACACATAACATAATTTGGATTTTTCATCAATTTCAGTCTTGGAAACTTCAGAATTCGAAACTATTATGAACGTGAAAGTTATAGATCTTTGAGTCTTCTTTTATCTGAAACTTGAATCACTTCAATCCGATATCTTTGTAAAAAGTTATGGCTAAAATATGTAAATTACGCAAAGCTAAAATTTCCGAAATTCTACTTCGTTATAATGCCATTTCATATTTCCAACATCTAAAATCCAAATATCAAGTCTAGTTTTTTGCCCTTCTTTGTTCCAAATTTCATCTTGATTGATTCTGTTGAGTCTCGATTTTATTTTATCTGTAAAATAAATGAAAATTCATCAAACGTTCACAAAACTTGAGAAACTATACAAAATATTAAGTCAAAAGCACGATAAATATTGATATATTTTTAGCTCATCAGCTCACCCTTAAACCATCACTATGAGTTTTTTACAAGGCTCACTCACAACCTTTTACAATTTGCCCTTTGAGTATACCCACTCAACAAGGGTTTGAAGTACAACTTGGGCACTCACAAAGATAATGAAGATTTAGTATGGGTTGCTAACCCAAGGAATCTAAGCCTACTACAAATGATAATGAAAGTGTAGTGTGTGAGCTTGAGTATAAGAGTGTATGAATATGAAGGTTTTGTAAACTCTTTGTTTTATCTTGTTAGAAAATGTATAAAGGTGTTAGATTAGAGCAAAAACGAATTTGGGGCTCAATATATAGCGAAAGATAAACCTATCCCAAACATCTTGTCTAAAGCCGGTACGTCGATTTGACAAAGTATAATAGCTATATTACCGTTCAAGATTCAATTACAATATCGGGTTACTGGCCAGTATGGAGTCTGGTATGCCAATGTGTTTATCGGTATGAATGATGTTGGTTTTCGAGAGCATGTAAAATATAAAGGTTGGACCGGTTATGAATGTTGATATGCTCTAGAATGATTCTAGTAACAGTAAAAACTCCAGAGTATACCGACTCACAAAGGGATTTCACAACCACATGAGTTTGATAAAAAGTTTTAAGATTATCACTTGGGTACTCACAAAGATAATGAAGATTCTAAGTGTGTGTTGCTTACCCAAATGTCCTAAGCTCACCACCAATGGATGTGAATGTGTAGTATACGAGATTGATGCATAAGAGTATATGAATATGAAGGTTTGTAAAACTCTCTGTTTTTACTTTAGAATAAAATGTATGAAGGTTCAAGATATTTTCAAAAATGAAATCGGGGTTCAATATATAGTAAAATAAAAACTGACCTAACTTGCATGTTTGAGATCGGTATGTCGGTCTCCAGACACCAGTATGGCGGTCTAGCTCCTTAACAGCCATCAACAACTATATTACCGTTTGAATATATCTGTTGGAACCGATGTGATAACTGATATGGTGACCGATATAGTCCTCACCGGTTCCAGTTTGCATATATATCAAATAGCCTAATCGATATGGACACCGGTATGATGGCCGGTTTGACCTGTGTCGGTTCCAGTAAGTATGCAATCCACATATAGACCAGTATGGTAGACCGGTATGTTATATGCCGGTTCTAGTGGTTATGAAAAATAGAAGTGAACTAGTATGTTGATCGGTATGACACTGGTATGATGTGTGTTGGTTCCATAGAACTTGCAAACAAAGCGGGTCCACCGGTATAGTGATCGGTATGAGACTAGTATGCCGGTCTTTCTGTAAAAATGCAGGAAATGAAGGTTTAATACATTTTACACATGAACCTAATGCATCTATATGAATGTGCATGTTTCCTATGAGCTTAGATACTTAATTAAATATTTCATATTACATTTAGAGCCTTAAACTATTACTAAGGAAGATGTTCTTCGTTATGCCGCTAGTCTTCACATTCATTACTCTTCACCACCATTGTGTTTCAACATCTTTTTGTAATATCTTGCTATTGGCGTCAAAGAATTCAAATGTTGACATCATCAAAATCCATCATACTACCATGTCGCTGACAATCTCACCTTTTTTTATGATGACAACATTTAAAACTTGTGAAGCGTTGAAACATAAATTGTTGACTCCCTCTCAATATTAGCTCTCCCTCAATGTGTTTCTCCAATATATTCTATAAAATTTAGACAAACACATTAATACATATTTACTCATTCTTAACAAAAATTAGGGTAACACAAGTTTTAATCTCATTTCAATTGATTTCTCCCTCTTTGACATTATCAAAAAGTGGAGAAGCAAAAATTAGGTTCTAATGAGATATCAATTAATATGTGCATAAACATATGAAAGTTTATTTATATGCACATTTATCATTTTCAATGATTTCTCCATATTTTATCATTTTTGCTATATAATGTAAAAATCATGCATAGTTCATCAAATGATACTAATTGAAGTAAATATCCATGCATTTCATTTTCATCCAATTAAACTTAATGGCAAGGCATTTTTCATGCTAATGGATCAAATGATTCATATATATATGTCATATAACTCAATAAATCTTGTTTCACACCAATTGATACTAAATGAATTAATTTTATGATTTAGGCATATGATGATACCAAATGAAAATCAATAGTAATATAATTTGTCTAATCACTAGTATGCTTCAAAATATTATGTCAATAAAAATATGCATACAAATACAAGTTGGAGGAATTGGTACCAATATTTTTGTAAGTACGGATTTTACCTTTTACGGTTGGATCCACTAATTTTCCAAAATTCATTTATTTTGAGGATTTATTCGATCATTTTTCTTATTTTGAGCTCTTTCATCATCTTTTGTCGAGTCTTTGGGATTAATTTACAATTCTTATTAAGATTCATTCTGAAAGCTCCCCTTATAAAAAAAAATTTAAGTGCATTTTGGTACCCAAACTTTCTTGGGTCCATGGGAATAATTTTGATTCTTTGGGGAATCCATGCATTTACATTCACATTGTTGTTCATGCACTCAAATATTTTGTGTCATTTCTTATTGCATGCATAACATGTGATATTTTCGTTAATAGCAACATTTGCACGAGAATTGGATGCCTTAATAAAATAGTTCTTCAAAAGTTTTCTTTTAATGTAAGACCTATAACCTAATCCTTCCTTTTTAAAAGAATATTTTTGGGATCGAATTAACATATTAAAAATTTTCTCTCCCAAAGTAAATTTTGTTACAATGTTTTACAAATCTATAATCTTTTTATTTAATGAAACATTTTCATTCGTAATAGATTCAAAATCATTTGTATTTAAGCTAGATGGCATGCTAGATATGTTCTTCTCAATTTTTAGCTTTCTTTCTTTTAAACATGCGATTTCTTTTTCATGTATTTCATTTTTCTCAATAATTAATGCATGATCGCTTGATAGTAATGAATGCTTATTTTTAATCAATTTATACTTCTTCTTAAGCAATTCACATAACTAATGTAATTCATTAAAAACATCAAATAATTCATTATATTCAAGTGAGTTATGTACTTTTTCTTCTTCGCTTTCAAAGAAGAAGTCATTATATTTGATTGCCATAAGTGCAAGATTGGTTTTCTCTTTTATTTTCTCCTCAGATGAGCTGGAGCTGGAGTCGCTAGTGCTCCAAGCAGCTTCATTACTTTTTTTTTCAATTTTCCCTTGAGTTTTCTTATCGGGCAATTGGTAGCTATATGACTCGATTTTTCACATTCATAACAATTATTTTCTTGTGTTTCCATGACCATTTTTCTTCTCTATTCTCATTCAATTTTGATTTTCCTTTAAGTTTTTCAA
This sequence comes from Zanthoxylum bungeanum, assembly GCA_019454045.1. Lineage (NCBI taxonomy): Eukaryota > Viridiplantae > Streptophyta > Magnoliopsida > Sapindales > Rutaceae > Zanthoxylum > Zanthoxylum bungeanum. The sequence continues at coordinate 2,001 of SKCR01032108.1, read as the reverse complement.
ATTTGAGGAACTTCTTGAATTTATTGGTCATTTGTGCCAACTCCTCATCACTATCTTCCTCTTGATCACTTGAGCTAGCATTATCTCATATTCTTGCTTTCAAGGCTAGATGCTTTCTTATTCTTTTCTCAGCTTCTTCCTTTTTATTCATTTTGATCCTTATCTCATATTCTAGCAATTTTCTGACCAAATCATCTAACTTCAAAGTGTTTATGTCGTTTTCTTCTTTGATGGATAAAGTATAGATTCTATACTCTTTAGGAAGTGATCTAAGAATTTTCTTCACTTGATCGTTTGGTCCAATGATTTTCTCTAGAGTACCTAGATGGTTTATAATGATTGTAAACCTCGAAAACATGTGATCAATTTCTTCATCTGCTTCCATTTTGAAGTAATCTAACTTAGAGCCGGTCGGTGGTTCGGTTCCGGTTTAGAATTGAACCGAATCGGTTAATTCCGGTTCGATTCAGGTTCCACACTTAAGTGGAACCGAAATCGTAAACCGAACCGGAACCGAACCGGTCGGTTCCGGTTCGGTTACGGTTCCCCTTCCGATTTTTATTTAATTTTAATAATAAATTTTAAAAAATAGAAAAAAATAGAAATTTTTTTTTTTACTTCTGGTTCCAAGAGGAACCTTGCGGTTCCAATCAGAACTGTACAGTTCCGGTTGGAACCGCTAGAACCGAAAGTTTCCACCGGTTCCAACCGGTTCGGTCAGGGTAAGAACCCTAACCGAACCGATTAGGTTCCGGTTCGGTTCTGGAATCGAAACCCATTGGAACCGGAACCGTCTGGTTCCAACCACTTCGATTCCGGTTCCAAACCGGAACCTTGGCCGGGTCTAATCTAACTCATACATGAATTGGTTGATTTTTGACTCATTCACTTGGCTTGTGCCTTCATTGACCATTTCTAAAAACTTCCATAAATCATATGTATTTCCACACACTGGAGCTTGTTAATTTGAGTCTGATCAACAACACAAAGAAGTTGGTTGAGTGCCTTAGCATTTTGTGAGGCTAGCTTGAAATCCTCATCGTTCCATTCTAAATTTGTCTTTGGAATCTCGAAGTCATTACTATCCCTCTTCATTGGCATTTTTGTACATTGTGTAACCACCTTGAAGGACTGCATATCAACGGCTAGAAGGTAGTTTAAAATCATTTTTTTTCCAATAATTATAATCGGTTCCGTTGTAGAAGGGAGGTCTAGTGGTTGAAAATCCCTTGACGAGATTTGATGAGTTGCTTATAGAAGCCATGATCGATTTCTCAGACAGATAAATCTTTGTTGAGAAAATCTCGCTCTGATACCAATTGAAATTACCTACAAGCATTACAACAACCAAAATCAATATTCCTAAGGGGGTAACTTGGGTTATTGTCTAATAATACGAAATTTAAAATCTTTACCGATTTTATTTAGTTTTATCAATTTAGCTTATGTCAATTTTCTCTATTTAAATATATCATTTATATGCAAGTTTCTAAGCAATAATCATATAAATAAATGAAAGCTTACAATAAGTAAAGAGTTAGGGATAGAGAAAATAACATCGTGATTTATAGTGGTTGGCTAAAAATTCTTAAGTCCAATCTCTCAAGCCACTCTTAAATATTTCCACTATCAACGAGTTTTCGTGACTCACCCGTAACTAAGAGTTTTACACACTAGGTTTACTCCAAATCTCTTATAAGGAGTTTTAGATATAGACTCACTCAAAAACCTCTACAATGAGTTTTGACAATAGGCTCACTCACTAACCTTTACGATTCACCCTATTGAGTATATCGACTCACAAAAGGATTTCATAACCTCAAGTGTTTGATAAAAAGTTTGAAGATCACTTTGGTACTCACAAAGATAATGAAGATTCTAAGTGTGAGTTGCTTACCCAAGTGTTCTAAGCTCACTACAAATGTCTGCGAAGATGTAGTGTATGAGCTTGATGTATGAGAGTGTATGAATATGAAGGTTTGTAAAATTTTACGTTTTTAC
>SKCR01032107.1:0-62246 GCA_019454045.1 Zanthoxylum bungeanum | reverse complement strand
GATGATTTTGGTGAGTTGATGACTTGAAAATAATGAAGTTTGGATGGTTTTGTGTTAAAGAAATGAGTGTTTGGTAATTCTAGATATGTTATCCTAGTTTGTTAATCTAGTAAGGATGATGAGATTTAATATTGTTGAGATGTTAGAAGTGTGATATAATAAAAATTTAGGTGTTATTTTTGTTAGGGTTGGTGCTCGGAGTGCCAATCCGAATCGTATTCATGTCTGATTCATAAATACGAGCGATTCAATTTTCCATAATATTACTTATTTAATGGTAGCACCCCTTGTCTTTTATACGCATATTCGATCTAATTACGATTAGATATCTAATTAGGATTATATTGAAACTAAATCTGATTTAGTGATACGTGTATATTAGACAAAGACCCTAGGATTTACAACGTAATGCGCAGTTACAACGTAGTTTGTAATTGACATTGGGAAGCTGAAGGGGTTATTTAGGGGGTGAATCCGGTAACGCAGCGGAAGCGGTGAAAATCCGATTTTCAGATTTCAAAACTTTTTCTCGGATTTATTAAATAAACATATTTATTTAATATTCCAATATTCAAATTATGAAAAAAAATTTCAAATGAATCAAATTCAAGTGAAATTACCAAATTACCCTTATATGGTATTTTGTCCATTTTAGTCCGAAATTGATCCAATCAATTTTGAATGATTCTAAATCATTTCTAAGATGAACTTATCATGTTCAAAACATCAAAACACCATAAGCCACAAAAAATCCCTCACAATGCCGTGAGCCACATTTGGTGGCATTATTGACCATTTGGTCATTTCATGCTTCAAAACTCATCTTAATGAAATCCAATCAACATGGAAACTTTGCATGCATCTTATATACACCCAAATGCTCAACATATCTCAAAACCCCCAAATTTGGAATTGGTTATAAACCCTAATTTTTTAATTTCCACAAATTGGAAATTAGGCCTTTACATTAAATCAAATATTTCAATCATCAATCTTTCAACTAATTCAAGTCTCAACACAATGAAACAACTCAAGATCAAATCTAGGTCATTTAAGAGTGGGTCAATAACTCTAGAATAGCAACATGGTTTCATAAACCTTAAAAGAATACATATAACTACACTAGTTACATTCTTTCTTCACCATACATGCTCAACACTTCATTCAAACTTCCATCAAGAAAAAAAACACAAAGAAATAAAGAAAGAAATTATCTAAGAACAACATATGTTGAAGCCTAGAACCTAAGGAACATATTCCTCTCTAATAGTAAGTTTGAAAAACTTACTAAATTCCAAGCTTTTTCTTTGATAAGTCTTTCTTCTCTCAAGCTTTCAAAGTTTCTTCAATGGAGTTTGTTTGTATAAAGTGTATTAGGTTAAGTGAAATGAAAAATGAAAAAACAATTTATACTTGCCAAAAATATGTCTTGGCCGCGAAAATGCAAGACCAAATGCAAGAAATTGTAATTCAATTTCATTTCAATAATCATTTAATCAACTTGCACAAATATCATATAAACTACTTTATTAGATATTTATTTAAAGTCAACAAAGGCAACTAATGTCATTTAATTAATATATCCTAAAGTAAAATATTTATATTTTAATTAATTTAATCATTTAACAATTAAATAATTAATTAATTAATCAAATACAAATATATTAAATATATGTATAATATTTACATTAAATATTAAAAACATATATTCATTTAGGAAATAAGTCAAATATCTCATTTTGACTATTAATTAATGTGTATTTAAATTAATCAAGTATTAAATGTAAATACACAATAATTACGTAAATGACTATCCAGTCCCTTTTGCATGTATCTTGCGTTTAACCTTTAAACGACTTTATAAATAATCAATATTATTTATTTATGTTGCTCTAGTGCTCTACGAGTATGTTTCATTATTGAGACTCTCTAGGTTCAGGTATATCCGTCACGAAATCAAATTTCATGTCCATAATCTATCCACCCGTAGATTATGACGGTCACGGATAATCTCGCTAAACCATACAGGTCGAGGTCATGGCAAATGTATAATTCCTCCGTCACAGGTATCCGGATAAATCCCAGAGATATAGATGTAAACGTCAAATCTCTATCGGGACTATCCAATCGACTATTCTATTAGCAATCTCAAAAAGAATTTAGAACTAGCTTCTAAACTTACCACGGGCCCATGGTTTTATCTGATGCTAATCATATGGACTACCTATGCTCTGGTACACAGAACTGACGGATCCTATCTTGATACACATAGGACACCCTGAGGATCTATCTACACCCAACGAACAGGCGGAGGTCTGATCTAAATAGATCGGTGACGTGACTGCCGTCTAAGTGTAGAAGATGTCTCATGTGCCCACAATGGCATCTCAAGTCTAAGAATCACAAGTGCTACTCAACCCAAGAAGATTCTTATTGACGCTGGTGTACCATCCATTAAGAATCTTCGGTGAGTCGTTCAGTGTTTATCCGCTATAAACACCTACACGTCTATACTAGTCTCCAAGACTAATGGTTCATTGAGAAACCATTGGAATCATATATTCCAGTATACGACATGTATCCGGTCTCAACGGGTTTACTTTACTGACCAAGTAGTGTAAACCTTGACCAGGAACTGTCTGAGAATGACAACATCATGATACTACTCAATGTCCGTTGCGACGCTTTTGCAACTGTACCATGACTAATTCATTCTAAGGTCATTACGTCTTTACCATATAAAAGATTAGATTATATTATAGAAACTGCATATATTATTACTGATAATAACGTTTTACAGAAGTATTTAACAAAAATACAACCGGGAATTGGCGCTCTGAGCACCAACCCCTACATAAGCGTCAATATAAGTTGTATATCATTAAATAAAGTTCCTGGTCAATATTTACAAACACGGGTCGGTTTGTAAAATCCGCTGAGACCAGTACATGTCGTATATTGTGACTTGGTCCGATGGTTTATCCCAATGAACCATGAGTCTCGGGAGACTCGTATAGACATGTAGGTATTTATTTGATAACATTGAACGACTTACTGAAGATTTCCTAATAGATGGTACACCTGTTGGGTCTTTAAGATCAATCCCAAGGATATATAAGCATAAACATGTGTGAATACGCAAAGGAATATATCAGAAATATACTCACATTGAACGGTTGGATGGATGTTGGAAAGTTCAAATTTTCCTCCTTTGAAGTTGCTCCAAGCTCCTCTTGATTTGTATGTTGAGCTCCAAGCCTTGATGAATGAATTCCAAACTCTTGGGAAAGGTTTCCCTATCACCTTTGTATGATCTTTGATGTGCTAGCAATGGAGAGTTTTTGCAACAAAAATCCCCAAGTCTCTTTTGTGGTTCACGGCAAAACAAAGGAAAAAGAGAGAAGAGGATTCGGTGGAGAGAGAGAGAGAGATGAAGTGAGTTGTGTGTTGAGTGAAATTATTTTTCCAAAAAATAAATTCATATACCAAATACAATAAAAGGTAAATGTCACTCAAGCTTTCATTATTAAAACAAAGTGTGTCTTACAAGCCACCATCAACTCTTCACTAACTTCCATCACCAAAAAGGCAAATGATTGACTAGTGATGTGACTTGATGTGACTTGTGGGCCCCACTTTAATTCAAAATCTGAGTGGGCCCGCAAACACATTCCGGGCTCGGGTTCGTTAATTCCGAATTAACGAATTTTCCGTTGCGACGTAATTAAATCAAATTTAATTAAATAATTATGCCTAGCAAAATTACTATTAAAGTCGCTCGCGAATTAATTCTAAATTAATTCGTTCGCCCGAATTAAAATCCAATTTTAATTCCGTTATGAAATCTAATTTCATTTAATATATCGAATATATTATTTTATCGATTAATTCTGAATTAATCGTTCTCTCTCTATTAATTGAATTTTATCCCAGATAAAATCTTTCCGCAATTAATCCTAGATTAATTTTCTCTCTATTATAATTAATCCCAGATTAATTATTTTCGAGTCATACGTCATCGGTGAATCTTCGGGAAGCGACCCATGAGATCCCTGGATATGTTGGTAGTAAATCCGGTCGTCGGACTATCCGAACACGTGCGTACCCGGTACCACATTCTTACCGATTTACGAGACATGGTTGGCTTCTAGCAAAGCGCCGTGCCTACCCAATTCTCAAGAAATATTCTTTAAGGAATATATAATCTTTGTCAGGCGTAGTATAGTATAATAGTATTGCGATCTAGTATCTGATGTCACATGCAAGGCCTGGGGCTGGAATAGTGTCTGCCGCGTACGAAATATATATCGGATCACAAGCAACTAGTCTCTATAATCGGATAATCATGACCTTGTCATATTATCCCGATAGTTGCAACATAATAGAGAACCAGTTCTGTATCCATGCGTGATCATCATCTCCATATGACTGAAGTGATACTTCCGTCTTGACATCACACCCAATACACTACGATCTCAATAAACCCAGAAGAGGCATACACAGAACCTGTTAAAGTCTCGGACGACCAAAACCAAAGCGTATTGATTGTCGCAAGTATTAGCGATGCAAGTCTCAGGTTAAGACCAAATACACCTACCCTGAATCGGATTCCCATAGACACATAGTCATACTACCAATGGGATTCTGATGGGTCTATCCAGAGCGAAACTATTTCCGTACCATCGGTAAACACAACCTCATATCACACTTGCATAATTATCTAATACTTAAATTTATGAGAACTATGTCGTTATGCTCCCACAATGCGCACAAGTGCAATACTAGTCTATTCCGCATTATCGATGTCTAGTCTCGATAATACTACGACTAGGGCTATTTAATGATTAAACCTTTGTGGATTGATATTGTCTCATATCTTATTAATCCGGAACTAATCATAAGGACTTTTATCATTTATATATTCAAGTAATCTAATTACAAAATGATAAAATAGCATTTCCATTGTCACATAGTTAATTTGTACAAAAACCACAATGTCTTTTACAAATAGTGACGTTATGGGTCATAATTGTCAAACAACACCAACGTCAATAGGAATCTTCTCGAGTTGATTGAGCATAGTGGTCCTTCGACTTGAGATACGACTGTGGATATATGAGTTATCCTCAACACTTGATGGCAGTCACGTCACCGATCTATTTAGATCAGACCTCCGTCTGTTCATTGGGTGTGGACTGATGCTCATGATATCCTATGCGTATCAAGATAGAATTCGTCAGTCCTGTGTATAGGGCATAGGTATCATGCACGTGTTTACGATCTAGTAAATCCATGGTCATGGTATAACTTCGGAAATCAGTTCCGAGTGTTATTTAGAGATCGTAAATTGAAAAATCAACTATATTATACCGAAAGGATTTGACGTTGTAATCTATATCCCAGGTATAATATGGATAGCCTGTGACGGAGGGATTATATGTATGCAATGACATCGACTTGCATAGTTTAGCGAGATTATCTGTGGTCTTCATAATTCATGAGTGGGTGAATTATGGACACGAAATTGGATTTCGTTACGGATAAACCTAAACTTAGAGAGTCCCACAATATGAAGTGTACTCGTTGAGCACTTGGGCAACACGTTATGAATAATACAGATTATTCATAATACTTCATCGGATTAAATGAGTTAATTCGAGTCGTTTAAACGGTTAAACGATAACACATGCATTTGGGGATTTTGGTCATTTAATAATTATTGTGTATTTGTATTTGATACATAATTTGATTAGATACACATTAATTAATTGTCAAATGAGATTTTGACACTTGCCATTAATATATGTATTTGTTATTTAATGTAAATAAAAAATACATATATATATAATAATAATCACTTTAATTAATTATTTAGGTATTTAAATGTTAAATATCTAGATAATTAAATTATTTCAATATTACATAAGTGTTATGCAATATGTTTAATTATTATTGGTTACAAGTGCAATGATTTTATTAAGCTTGAAGTGTACAAATTTGATTTGTCAAAATAAAGCTTATTATTATTATTATTATTATTATTATTATTATTAATTAGATTAAAATTGGCCAAATGACCAAATGCCCTTCTTTTTTCCCCTAAGTCGGTTATTACCATTTTAAAAGAAGAAATATTTGTTTTCTCTCTCATAATTCTCCTCCATGGCTGAACCATCTCCAAAGAAAAACCCAAAAATTTGTTTGATGAAACAATGAAGAAAGTGAAGGAAAATCAAGAAAAGCTTAAGGAAACAAGGAGAATTAAAGGTAATTCTTTATATCCCTAAGCTTGTAAAGCATGTTTCTTGTTCTTGATTTACTAGAATGGTTATAGGGTTTACTTACTTCTTTGAATTTGGGGCTTTTGGATTTGGTGGATGAATTGGAAAGATTTGAGCATGTGTGAAGTTGATTTGAGTAATATTATTGTAATATTTATTCAATTTAATTATTTGATTATATGTTGCCATTCTAAAGTGTTATGACCACTCTTTTAATGCCTAGAATTGTTCTTGGGTGGTTCATGTGTTGTGACTTTGATTGGTGTTTTGATTAATTGGATTAATCTTGAAAAAGTTGGATTAAAGCATGAAAAATTGATAATTTTTGTTGCAAAATCAGATTTGGAAAACTGGGTTGTCTCTGATGAAAAATGATGTCATTTGAATGTATTGGATGTGTTTTGGGTGTTGGAACAATTGCCGAAAATTTCGGAGTTGAAATAAGTGAAAACGGTGAAAACGGTGTTAACGGGTGACTTTTGAGCCAACCGGGTGACGGCTGCCTAAGCAATGAATTTGTCACTGTTTGGGCAGCCCTTGAACTACCCTAATACTATTGGGGCTGACCTGGGCAGCCCTCATATGTATTGGGTGGTCGGTTCGGTCAAAAACGTGTTTTATGCCATTTTGCTGAAAAACCGTTTTCGTAAACGTTTCGCGACGTTTCATATATATATATTTATGTCGCTCTTTGATATCGAATAAATGTGTTTAGGTGAAATATGAATGAATTATTCATATTGGATATTGAATAATTCATTCGGTAATTTAAAAAGTTTTAAAATTATGATTCGCCCGAACCGCGCTTCCGCTGCGCCCTTCGTCCAAAACCCCAACAAATTTGCTTGTGGATGTGTTAAAAATGTAGTATTCATTTGGGATTGTGTGGGAATGGATTTGGTTGCTAACCATGAAGGAATTAAAATATGCCCCATGGAATCGACGTCGCATCGCTACGCAAACAAGGCAGAGGTGTACATCTGGTTATCATGGGCGTGTCACGACGCGCCAAGCGTGCGTCGTGACGCGAACGAGGCAGAGACATGAAATCAATTTATACGGGCATGTCACAATGCAGATGGGACCAGCGTCCCGACGCGAGCCCAAAAATTCAGAATTTGTTTAGAAGTTGCGACACGTAACTAAGGGCCTGAATTTTATTTTACATTTCTTTAAAGGGATAGAAATATTCTAAGAGAATAATCCAACTAGGTTAAAGAACTTTATTTATTTTCGAACCGTATTTTATAAATTGTGATTCTAACCTCATGTATTCTATATAGATACTCATCAAGAGCCGCGTTCACCTCCAGCGACGTGAAGGAAGCTTGACCATACTTCAAATCTGTAAGTGGATGCTTTTTTCTTTCAAAGTTGATTTGTATTCACTTGTTATTGTTTCAGACTTATCTTTAAAGTTTTAGGGCGTTAGCCTTATTAAATTATCAGTTATTTATTATGTGAGATTTGATTGAAAGTTTTAAAGTTTAACAGCAATATTTTCATGTTTTTCAAGGCATGGGGGAAAAACCCACCTCAGCTCTTACATACGGAATTGACGGACAGAGACTGTGTGCACACGTTGTTCGGGGCTAGGAGACAGCGATACGTAACGCCCCTAGACCCTAGTTTCAGGGTCAGGTAGTAGCATAGATCAGCACTACCTACTCTAGTTCAGTGGCTTGGGGGACGACGAAACATAACGCCCCAAGTCCACTAGTTTCAGGGACATGAGTGGCATGCTTTGGGGGACGGCGATACGTAACGCCCCAAAGTTATGGATTTGCACTTTTGTTTCCAGTTGGGCATATGGGGGGACGGTGATACGTAATGCCCCCAAGTTTTCCACAGTACCAGAGATACTCTTCACAGAAAGTTTTCAGAAAAATATTTTCTCTTGTTTAAAAGAAAAGAATCATTTTTCAAAGAAAGTATTCAGAAACACTTTAAGTATACATGATTACATACAGATGTTCTTATTCAGTTTCTTATTTTGTAGCTCCACTCACTGAGATCCTAAGGACTCACCATCCACCACTTCCCAGTTCTTTTACATGATTTCTTCTTTTGGTGAGCCATGTACTGCTTTGGAGACCCAGTTCAAGGACAAGTGTTACAACCGCAATCACTAGTCATCGGGTCCATCTTCTCAGATCTGTGTTCATATAGAATATAGTTCTCTGGATGTCATTTTGTTGCACCATGGACATGTGTTGACGTTTTGTATATATTATAGATATTTTCATACATATATATACATATGTTCATGATTCACATTTAAATCTATATAAGCTATTAAGCTCCATGTGTGATTGAGTAAGCATTGCATAGCATTAAGATAAGAGCAAGTGTTCCAGTGCATGAGTTAGAGGCTTAGGCGACCGTGGGATCTGTTAGATTATTATATATATTATAATATAAGTGAGATTAATCTAAATTTTCATATTAAAAGCTTCACCCTTTTACCCTAGCAAAAAGAAATTGGCTACTCATAATTTTATTACTGAAAGAAAAAAAAATTACAAGAAAGTTTTTTAAAAAATAAAACGCACAAGAGCTAGAAATCCACAGATTTTCAGATAAAACTATAAAAATCTTATGAAGAAAATGAAGTGTAGAGCACCTCTATTTATAGAAATTTTGCAAGCTTTCTCCACCATTTTCTCCATCATTTTCTCCATTATTTCCTCCACAATGTTTGGTGGAAGTTTGACAATTGTAAATTGTCATTTTCTATTTTTTTATAATGACTTTAATAATTACAAATAATACATTTTGGATTTATCATCAATTTCTCTTTGAGTCTTCTTTCATCTATAACTAGAATCACTTCAATCTGATATCGGAGTAAAAAGTTATGGCCAAAATATAAAAATTGCGCAGAGTTGGAATTTCTGAATTTGTACACTTTTAGAACGCCATTTCAAGTTTTTTCCCTTCAAAATCTAAATATCCTGCCCATTTTTCTAGTTATGCATCAAATGTGTATTATTTCACTACATAAAAAATAAAAATCACAATAAAAATATATAAAACATAAATTTAATTAATATGCTAAATTAAGGGGATAAATAAAACTACAAGTATAGAATGATTGATTTTTCTTTTAATAAATGTGCATTTTTTAGTATTCATCAAGCATTGTAGCGCGTCCATCACGCGCTATGCCCACCGATTTTTTTCTCTCGTTTTTGAGTTTCCGAACTCCGATTCAGCCTCGATTTTTTCCTATACACTCGTAATGGAATATAGTATTTCATTAAATTATTTAAAATTACACTCATGTCTGATATCCATGGGTTAGACCCATTTCTGTTGTGCAGGGTACCGATCTGACCCAAGGGGTTCCACATCTGCCCCAATAGAATGGTATCAGTGCAAGGCTTAACCACACAACACATGTTACATGTTAGACATGCATTTGAATCCATGCCTCTGTATTTTAATTTAATTATGCATAAGAAATATTGGATATGTAAAACATGTTTTAAATTAAAATTTTGACCTAATTAAATTAGTGACTTGATTGTCATAAATCTCTCATGATTAGGTGATTACTTTATTCTAAGTAATAATATTAGTAATGTTGGAACATTATTAGAAGGTTCGTCTTGTCAATACAGAAATGAATGAGTTCTTACTACTTATATCCAAGATCATCATTAGTGTGAGGGTATAAGTGCTCGGAACTTAGGTTGTTCCGATAAAACATTAGATGTAGTTGTTGGGGTTTTGGGTAAAATACCCGGGTTACGCAGCGGAATGCGGGAAAATCAAATTTTCCAATTTCTTTAATTTTTCTTGGGTAATTAAAATAAACTTATTTATTTTAATCACTCAATACTCAAAAACAGAAATTTTTAACCCAGAAATTATAATTTTAGTAAATTACCATACAACCTCAAAACTTTCCATTTTAATCATTTTAGTCATAAGTTGTTCAAAACAAGCTTAGTGACTTCCAATCACAACCAAAATGATTTGAACATCAAATATACATTAAAACAGAAATCTGAAAAATTTTCCAGATTTTTCAGTAACTTTGCATTTTGATCATTTTAGTCCTAATTTGTCAACTACATAATTAGGTGATTCCAAATCACTACCAAAATGATTTATACATGAAAATACAAATTGCAATTCAAGAAAATAAGTTTTCCTAAATTGTTGAGAGGTTCCTTAATTTTCCAGGATTTGTAATTTGATATTTTTTTTAGTTCAAAACATGTCAAGATTCGAATTCATCTGCCTTGTTAGCATCATATTTAAACTCCTTATCTTACTAGGATTTCCACTGCTCATCTTTAGCCGTTGGACTGTCCCCCTTGGGGACGTTATGAAAAATCTATATATACATAAATCCACATTTTATTGAATTTAATGAATAATAATTTCAGATACAATGACATCAAGAAAGGACTCTATCTGGTTGTTTGGTTTATCACTTAATAGTGTACTATAATCTCCTCTCTCTCTCGCTCTCTCTCCCTCTGTAAGTGAGCTTTGATCTTAAAAGACAATTTGTATGGTTAGTTTTTATGTTCCAATAATTGTTACACCTATTTCTTTCTATGAAGACGTGAAGTGAAGTGAAGTGAATGTAATAATACCACACCTAAAGTTTCAGTAGTTCTAAGTATGTAATAATTATTATATAAAAGACAACAGTTGAAGCTTGAAAAAGACTTTTTTCTTGCACTGTCATCAAATTCTAAGAGCCAAAATCCAATCTTAATCAAATTCAATAATCAAAATGTTTGCTTTATTGATAAGGCCATTGGTTCCTCATTGCTCATTCTCGTGTCCTTTCCTCTCATTCTTAAATAGGCCAGGCTGCAAAAGGGCATTTAAAGCTTGTATGATATGAGACATTAATGCCTTATTTTAATTAAATTTGTATCTGAAGTGAACATGATAGTGATAGCAGTATCAAAAACATAAATATCATGTGTAGTGGCCGCTACATGTCATTGCCATTACAGCTAATTTTATCAGATTTTTGGACCAGCCACATTGTTAGAACTAAGAAAATATTTGGTTTCACTCTGTTTCTGGGTCAATACACAGTTCAAAACACGAATAAAAAGACAGCTTACTTCTGGGAAATTAAGCACTAAATTTACAAGTATTCGAAGGTTATATTTAAATACAAGAAGGCAGATACAGGTTGAGGAAGATCTGGCAGTAAAGACAAGACAAACTTTAGCTGGCAGAAATTATTTGTATCTAACATGAAAGAAAACCCTAAGATATTGGTAAAATAATGACTGATACTAGACACTAGCAGCATTAAACAAATAGGGGATGGAGAGAGGGACCATCGATGTTGAAAATAAAATGCATGAACTCGCTCATTAATAGATTTACAAAAAAGAAAATACATAGCAATGAGAAGTGCATCAAAATAGCCTACCTGTCAAATCGACCACAGCCTCACCCACAAGCTCTTCCAGCAATTTCACCTCAATTTCTTTGCCCAGACTATCCAACTCCAGTCTCATCTGATCGGACCACCCTTTCCCTCCAACCTCCTCCCTCACCACCGTATCCACTACCAGGCTGTTGCTGTCCCCACCATCGAACCAAAAACATCCTGCCTTGCCCGAAAGCCACTCTTTCATCCAGCCCCACACGTGGTCCACCAGCATGGGTGAATCACCCTCTAAGTGCATGTCGTGGGCTCCGCTACAGGACAAGGCCCTCATGCTCCTGTCTGACTCTGACACATAACCTGTGATTTCCAATAATGCTGCATTGACACAGTCAAATACAAGCTTCCGGTTTGATCTTCCTTGTCTTCGCTTAGCCTCGTGCAGAGACTCCTCCTCGTTGTCGGCATATTTGTCTCGCAATGATGGGTCCAAAGGGCTTTCAGGAGAATGCCATCTGGCTAAAAATGTGTCTGATTGCACCTTGTCATCGAGGCCTGCTGATTGTATTAGTGTTTGGACAAGGAAATGCCATTCTTGTTCTCCCTCAGCTCCTGGGGAGACTGAAGAGGACTTCAATGGATATGGAGTAACTGTCTCCAAGCAAGAATCATCCCATGAAAAGGTCCTGGCAATTGATTCTATTGGTGGTGATTTGTCAATCAAGTTAGACTTGAAAGGCACCTCCATTACTGTTATAAATAAACAGTGGAAACTTAGTACGATAAGATTTACAAGAAAAACGTGAATACTGTAAACATTGAGTTTGACTTGTTTGAGAATATACCTGAATGCTCTAGCTTGAAATTGCTAGAAGACTCTAGAAATGCATTGTCATCCTCTTCAAATGGTGGTTCCAAAACTGAGATTGGACTTGGCTGGTCCTGATTTTCACTCACATTCACAGGTTTTACCACAGACAAGCCTCCCTACAAAATGTCAGGACAACTCTCGATAAATAATCAAATCATGGAAAACTAAAATTTCGAAAATTATCCATTGAAAAATTTCAGTTTAGTGTAGTGCCAAGCCAACAACATTAATTTAACTGTTATTATCAGCCAATACAACAGAACATTAAAGAAATTACTGCTAAACACACTGGCAGGATACCACCAGTTGACTATGATGAGCATGGCTAATCTTTGTCATGGCCGCAACCATTGACATAAAAAAATCCACAAACTTGCTCAATATATGACACTAGCATATCCCAATCAGTTCTTCATATGTTTCATTCACCAGAGCAGAGCAAATACAAATCTTTTGAGAGAACATGTCCTATAGAACACAATTGTCGCGATCTATTAAAAGTGGAAACACTGAAGTGGAAGTCCACAAGAATAAATGTGCATTATACAGTCATAATTTCTCTTGAATGTTAAGTTTGTCAATCTTAAATCTGTTGTATAAAGACACAAGTCTAAAAATCTGAACAAAAAAGAAAAAGAAAACTTCTAGATCTATATCGGCTTGTCTTGCCTAATGAAAACAATAACAGCATATTTTATGAAATATTACAGGTAAATACCAAATATGAGGAAGGAAATAAGAACAAAAATGGTCCAGGAAAATCAATAAAAGAATATTAATACCTCCTGAGAAATCATGCCTTGGTTTTGACCCATGCCAGATAAATCTAGGAAGGAAGTTTTCCTCGATGGTCTATGGAGACCAGGAGACGAACACTCTCCAAGATCACCACTGTTAACACATTGAGATGTGTTGGCACTAACCATTCCAGGAAAATGCCACACAGACCCTGTTGTATCAGCAGTCATAGGCAGACATCCATCCTTGGAGAAGTGTGAAGCAGTAGATTTTTCTTCACTTGATTTCTTAGTCCTTGAGAAAAATAAGCTGAAAACTTTCACTTTTAAAGATGATTTTGAACTCTTTGTCCTAGTCAACTCCTTAGGAACTTGTCCTTTCCCACCCTCAGGATCTGAAACATCAACACTGAACCTGGCACCAGAAGCTGTAGAAGATACAGGAACAGATTTTGACCTGATAACATTTTTAGGAGAATCACCCAAGCATTCTTCTTTATTCAAAATGCTAGTTAAGCAAGAAGCTGATCCCCTTGGCTCTTGTTCCTTATTGATGTCCTCATCCTCAGATATCATTAGCTTCTTTGTATCAGAAAGGGCAAGCATTTCACCCAATGTACTAGAGCTTCTGCGGACATGTCTTTGTTCCTGAGAATTCCCATTCAATGCCATCATTGCCCATCTTTCAGAAAGTCGTTTCTTTGCTTCTCTACAAACTGATGACTCTGGAGAACATGAAGCATGGCTGAAGGAGGAAGAGGAATAAGGGCTACCAAACCTATTATAATTATAATCCCATGAATGCCTAAAAGTAGGTGACATGGCTTCCGAATCACTAAGATTTCCTGCTGCAAATTCAATTTCTGATTTGTGCAATGAACTCTCATCACCAATATAGCCATTGGAGAACACAGAAGAAAGTTTAGTTTCATCCCTTCTGTGACCCATTAGACTTTCACGCATCTGCATCGTGATCTCATTTGCCACTTCTCTTGATTCTTGCGCCTCATCTTCTTCAGGGTCCTCATAAAAGTCTCCACGATGTGATATTCTTGATGGTGAGGAAGGCAGAGAAACTACAGCCTTGATGTCATGATTCTTCCTGGGGCTAGGCTTCAGAACCACTATTTGTGTGGATTGAGAAGGACGTTCATTGACCTTCTGATTGGAATATACAGGAGAATATACTGGGCTATTCCTTTCCCACCCAGTATTTTCAACCACATGGGTTGGACTCTTTGCCTGTTTATCACTCTTCTTGCCTGATCCTTCAAATTTGTCATCAACCATCTTTGAAGGTCTTAGAACAGTGATTCGTTTTGCCTCAGGAGGTGGAAGAATAGACTGCAAATCGTACAATTGCGGAGAGAATAAGGAATTCGGTTCTTGCAGAAACCTAAGGAATAAATCTCTGTTAGCACTCAAAACTTCCAATGCATCCTGGAATTCCCTGGACTGGCTAAGTTTTTCATTGGTAGCCAGACATTTTGCTTCCATGAACTTTTGACGAACAAGAGCCATCTTTGTCTCACTTATATTTTCATTGTACCTTCCCTTCTGTATTGACCTATCTCTAGAGTAACTTGTCCTTTGAGACTGTTGCCAGATTTCATACACATCCTTGCATTTATTCTGCTCCTGGCACTTATTAGCTTCACTATGCATTTGGTTGTCTAAAAATCCTTTTGAATGGCTTCTTTGAACAGGTGAAGTAGAGTGCTGTGGGAGGCCATCAAGCCCCATCAACTTGGCAACCACATTAGGTGGGTTATGTTTAGTCTCTACTTCTTTTGACATTTCTTGCGCTATGAGTGTCTTCAACAAAGGCTAGATCAAGATATTAATTTAAGAATGCATAACAGAAGATACCATGAGCTAAGTAAAAAGAACTGTAATGAGGAGGGTAGTGTGTGTGTGTGAGAGAGAGAGAGAGAGAAAGAGAGCAAAGTGATATCTGCATAAGGCAGTCAACATCAAGGACAAATAATAATCGGTAGTGAATTAAATGCTTAATTAACAAATGTAATTCAAGCTGCCTAAATTGACAAGTTACAATTTTAATTTTAAAACAGAACCTTAATAATGGGTTGAAAAATAAAAGACCTCCAAAATATTCCACATAATCCATAAAGCAACATAGAAAATGAAGAAGGATCAAGCTTTCATAATTTGCTCCCAAAACCCAAATGCTAGGCAAACATTTCTCATGGTAACTAATAGTTTCATCAATTTTACAAGAAAAAACGAGAATATGGAAAAGGAAATCATCACCATTCCTGTTTCCAGAAATAAAAAAGGTTCACCATTTGAGCTTTTCTACTCGGACTCCCATTCATTTCGACACCTGCTGTGGAAGTCGCACAAAATTAACAAAGAGAATATCAAAACAAGCAATTTTAGTTTTAAAAACTAAAATTTACTTAAAATCAACCAAAAATCTCAGCGTGAAGATAACCAAAAAAACCAAAGTTGGAGAATGATAAGTTGCAGATGCCAAGTGAACAAGTAATATAGGAAATTTAAGCATGAGGTGTTAGTTTCCACAACAAAAAGGCATTAATTAAGTGAAAAGAAACAAGAATGAAGGAATATTTTAGAATTTAGAGATACGAATCGTTGTATCAATAAGAGTGTGATAAATTCAAGAGACGTTCTCAGATGATGTATCACATCATACATAACTTCTAGTAGCTCTCTCAATTGCACCAAAATTTACTTCCTTCATTGGAATTACACTGATTCAAGTAATTTTAGTTATTGATAAATACACTGTAAAATCATTATCAAAAAGCTATAAATTATAACAATGTGGGAGTGGTTGAAATACAGGCTGTCACATTAGCAAAACGTGTAACGGTAGGTAAAAGACTGGAAATATAAGTTTTCATATGGCAGAGGGTAATTGTGTCAGACGGCCAGAGACACTGTTTATAGAGTAATTGGTGAAATGAGCATAGGCAATGATAGCAGGGTAACGTGGTTGACGTTATGAATTTGTGTAATAGTAGATCTAGATGCACTATATAAAGAGGTTGAAGACTCGGATTGAGGGTTTTTCTTCTTCGACTCTCTGGTTGGGCTAATCGTTTTTTTAGCAACCTATAGCATTTTCACAACTTGTAAAAGAGAGAGAAAAAAGTTTAATTTAAGAGAGAAATAAGGCAGGTCGGTCGGACCCGATACGGTAATAAAAGCTCATTTTCCTTTGTTCTCGTGGACGTAGGTTCGATCCATTCCACCGAATCACGTTAAATCCTTTATTTTCTCTGTGGTTTCTGATTTGCTTGTCAAGTTTGCTTTGTTTCCCAACTAACCAAACAAATTCACTGCTTGGGGGATTTGTTCGAGGAGTAGTTTTTCCCAAATTAAATCTGTAACGAAAATCAGCCGTCAATATATTTAAAGATTTTAACATGATTATTATATATATTTATTTAAATTTGACACTAGGGGATTACAACACGACATGGACACAATGACACGAATTATGGCAACTTTAACCATACCCCATAAGATAGATTCAACAATTGCTATATACGCAAACAACACTCTTCGCACATTTTTTTGAAAACAAAATTGAGTGGATTCTTTCTTTTCTAACGTTTTGTTGAGGCTACAAAACTGGTGCACTTCTCTAAGTGAAAATAATAAAAATACAATGTCACAAATAAAGAAATGGGTAGTTGATGAAACGGACAGGTAATGGTGCAAATTGAATAGTAATACAATTTGCATAAACAAAGGATGCTTTTTCAAGTTAAGGTTTTGTATGATTGATTTGGTGATTAGGAATGAGCATGGTTTTAAAAAGAACTGGTGGAATCAGAAATTGGTCATGAGTTTCGTTTGGTTGATCATTAAAAATCGAGGTATTCAAATCGGTCAAAATTGGATTGGTCGATTCTCAAATTTTTTTTATAATTTTAATTAACTAAAATTATTTATGATATCATCATATTTTATCAATTGAAAACAAATAACTTATTAAATCTTTTATATTATCAATTCAATCACCGATCTAATTTTTAAAACAATCAGGGTTTTGGTTTTTGTTCACTAAATAAAAGAGAAGTTTCCTCATTATCTTGTAGAGAGCGGACATCCAACCAATGCGACTTTGACGGTGAAATATTACTAAATTATCATAATGATTGAAAACATACCATATCCTATTTGTAGCTTCTGGATCCCTATTATTATTATTATTATTATTATTATTTTAATATCAATCTCTTTCTTTTTGGTTGGTGTGATGGTTTATATAGGATACTTTGAGATGGATCCGGTCATGATTTCGTTTCGAAATCAAAAAACGACCTAGAAAGAATTGAACTGTTCTGATTCCTAGAACTGGAATCGGTTCCTTCTAGTTCGGTTAGGTTGAAAGAACTGGACGGAAAACGTTGGAATCTTCTTGTTCTAAGGAACTGGAACCCTACAGTTCCCTTGAATAGTAAGATTCCACGGTTCTTGTAGGAACTGTTGCCTTGCCAACAACTAGTAGTCATTGGTTGGTTTTTGGCAAGGAGCTTTTTTTAATATATATTTTTAAAATAACTAAATTACTTTCAATAATAGTAATTTATAGGTTATTTTTTTTAATATATAGGTTATTTTTTTATTTTTCCTTTTTTGACTTTTTTTTTATTGATCATTTTGTAAACATTTGTCACACTTCAACTTTTTTTTTTATTTATTTTTTATTTTATTTTCTAATAATTAAAACTACATGCAACCGTTCTTGTAGGGTGGTCAGTTGAGCAAATGCGGTGTCTGTGGTGTTTTCGTTTCTGGAAGCTATGGACGGTTCGTGGGTTTATCTTAGTTTGACAGAGAGCTTTGTTTGTAAAAATCACCAGAGCCCCACAAAAGACTTCAAATTATAGACGGTGAATTTTGCGTTCAGTCGACAATTGAAATTTCGTACCTGCAAAACAAAGACAAACAAAAAGCAGAATAACTACCCATTGTTGTGGTGGATGTCGTAGGCACTTTGACGCTCAAGTCAGTAGTGATAATGAGTGAAAAAAGGGATTGATCAAGGTAAAAGGGTGACCTCGATCTTCGTAGTTAGGCTAGAGTGTTTAGGGCGTTATGTGCTAAATCCCTTGGATTTCCTCTCTATTTATAGGCCTTGCATGTAGTCTTATTCTTGAATTATGACTCCTTGGAAGAGTCGAGTCTCAATCCTATTAGGAGATGATAGTTGAATTATGATTGAATTAGAAGTGCCTAGGTTTTGAGGTTAGGTATTATCTCAATTATTTGGATTTGATTACCGTGTTTGTAAGTAGTTTGTCTTGATTCAAACACTTATTTCCTTTGTTGAAAAGGAAATTGTCGCGTGTAGACTAGCAGACTATGTCTACTGGAACATTGTATAACACGAGACAATGTCGGCTGAGACATTGTATAACATGAGACAATGTTTACTGGGACATTGTATAACATGAGTCAATTGAATAATATGGGTAGGGTCTCTTGGAAACCATTTGTTAAGTCGTGTGGACCTTTCAGCCTTGTAGGCTTAGTTTCGTATGGGCTTGTGGGCCTATACGTTGAGTTTCGCGTGTAGACTAAGAGCTGTGGATAACCGATTGTGATAATGGTAGTCTAATTTCAATAGACATCGACCAAAGTTATTCCAGACGACTAGAATTAGATTGAGTATAGAAGTAAACCTAAACTGTAGACCGAAGAAAAACCTGGTCGTCGATGACCTTGTATTTGAGCACATATTATTTGGATATTATTAAACCAGTAGACTAGATGTCGATTTGAATTGGTGTCCATTGAATTCCTTGTTGATTGGGCTTAGGTAGTAACTCAAATTATCATTTGGATCAGATAAAAGGCATGAGATATGATTTCTAACGAGTTTGTCACATCGACATGTTGGGTATAAATACGTGTCGTTTGGATCATTAGGCCAAATTTGATCTACAACAGGTTTCATCAATAAATGAACAACATTAAAAAATCTAAAATAAGCAAAATGAAAAGTACAAAGAGTACCAAAAAAATAGATTCCCAATGAACGAATCAGAAACCCTAAAAGCTAAAATTATTGAATTCAGTGCTACCAAATGGCTGTTGTTCGTCCAAGAATAGATCTTCATGAACCCTAAAAGCTAGTAAGGAACACAACGAACACACTCAAAGCAACGAGAACTCAGAGCACCGTCTCCCAATCGCTGAACATATGGCCAAAAACGAGCGGCTAATCAGAGAGGCAACGAAGAGGTAGAGGAAGATCAATGAGGTGAGAAGGCCCTTGATCGTGAGAAGATCAATGAGCAATTCTAAAAAATTGGAACAAATAATAAATTTTAGGATTTTGATTAGTTGTTTCATATTTCAAATTTCCATTTGTAGATGGGTCCACATGAAATGATTTATGCCCGAAAATGTTACATGACAGGGAGGACTAGACACAGACAATTAAATTATAGGTGGCAATCTGCAACAAAATTTGTTCATTCGATTCTATACGCATTAAAGATGATATGAATTTGAAAAAAATTAATTCATTTAATAAATATATCAATATGATTCGATTCGTTTATTATAAATTAAATATGAATTTGAACTCGTTCATTTATTTGTTTAGGATTTGTTTCTTACCTTAATTTTATTAATTATTGTTATTTTTCAATTATAATTGAAAAAAGTATAGCTTATTACATTGGAAAATTAATGCTATCTAAATTTTGTGGGTTGTGATAACTGATGTATATAAATATAAAAGTCATGTAAAGAGTTTTTCTTGGAGATATTTTAAGTAACATAACTGTCAAATGAAATATATATATATATATATATAATAAAAACTTTTTAATTGCATCCCTTTATTAAATTACAGATCAAATAAAAAGACAGGAAATACGAATTTTAATTTTTTATATAAATTGTGATTTGTATAATATATTATCAATTTTTTAAATATATACACTTGATTTCTAGATTCAATAACTCAAATTTATTTTAAGAAAAATTCATTTATTATTCAAATTCAAAGTTCTTCATGGATCTATTTTATTATTTGAGGATCATCATCGAAATAATTAGGAGACAAAAAAGAGAAGATGAAAACATATGATACGTGGATCCTCTTCCATTACCATTCCTAATTAGATCACACTTGTTAATTATAAAAGAATGATGTGTAATCACATTATCCAAACAAGTAGGATATGATGCATAGGTGGCAGTAACCTAGTGGAGGAAACGATTGACACCACTTTCAAAGATGAGATAAATCTCCCTACTGTCCGTTTGTACTTTTTATTTTCTGCCACTCTTTCATCAACTAAACAGAAACAGTAATGGCTAGCTACAACATGGCATCGGCTGCTTCTGGGTTTTTGGTAACACCCACCACAATGGAAACACACAGGTTCCAGGAGCAGCAACATGTTTTTCTCTTCAAACAACAACAACAACACAAACCGTTCAAGGCTTGTTGTAAGAGCATCTGATGAGGCTGCTGCCACCGCTGAAGGTGAAGCAGCTCCAAAGCCCAAGCCGCCTCCGATTGGACCCAAGAGAGGAACCAAGGTGAGTTATCACCCACTGCAAAAACTAAACCTGCTGCCTGGAATTGATATGTATTCTTTTGGCTTCCTTAAGATTGATTAGTGATATAACAGTTTGGTAATAGAAGTTTTATATATCATAATACTCGATTAAAACATACTTCATAGAATCTTATTAGAGATGACATGTGACCACTTTGAGAGGTTCGTTTATATGAGTTTTATTTGAAAGAAATTTTGTAGAAAGCACTTTCGGATAAAACATCAATTGTGCTTTGTTTAGAAAGTGCTTTTATCTACCACAACCAAACTTTTTTTATTTTTTAGAATCGTTGGAAATCTTTCTCAAAACCACCATTTTTTTGTTTAAGTAGAACATATAAACTCTCAACTGTCTGGTCAGATCTTGAGCGCTACACACCACCAAATCATGCCCCTTGGGACTACTACAATCAAACATGGTAAAGGTTAAGTGCACAAGCCTCTGTTATATGCACGATTTGAGAAGTTACTTATGTACGCAACTTTACTTTTATTTTTCCATAGAGAATAAGTTTTTAGTGTCGAATGTGACTAACCAGATGATAAGTTTTTGAGCATCACACTAAGCACTGCCTTCCAATCAAATGCGGTAACAGAGTAAAAATCCAATCCAATCCAAAGTAAAGAAAAACATTTTCTCGATGGTGTCGGCTATATAGATCATTTTCCTTATTGTGTTATATCGGATGTAATCCACTATAAAGCTACATTTATTCTGTAGAAATGAATAAACAAAAAGCACCGTCAAAGCTCAAAATCATGAGGATGCAAGAATGAATATTGGCCTAGTCATCAAAGGTAAATATTCGGACATAGATAAGAGTCACTTACTTGGTTCTTCATTCACTCCCAACAGGTGAAAATTCTCAGGAGGGAGTCCTACTGGTACAATGGCGTCGGATCTGTGGTGGCCGTCGACCAGGTCATTTAAATTTTTTAATCTCTTTAATGTCGTAACATTCAATCATTTTGATGAGTTTCTAAAGATATGGTTCATCTTGCAGGATCCTAAGAGTCGGTACCCAGTTGTGGTTCGATTCAACAAGGTTAACTACGCTAATGTATCAACAAACAACTATGCATTGGATGAGATTGCAGATGCTAAATGAGTTGTGTAATTTTGACTTGCATGAGTGATTTTATTCTCCAATTGAATTCTTCTTGTGTCTACTTCTAGTCATGTGTGAATAAGCTTAAGCCCCTACAAAGAGTCTTCTGGGATATTACAAACTGGTGAGGGGTATGACTCATTCCATTTCTCATGTTGAAGCTGCAGTGGTTTAGATTTTAAGGACTTGCATCCAAAAAAAATAAAAGAAAAAGAAAGTGCATTTCATATTTCGCCGTCAAATCGCTTCGTCCGGGCTTTAACGGAGT
The DNA here is from genome assembly GCA_019454045.1 of Zanthoxylum bungeanum. Taxonomy (NCBI): domain Eukaryota; kingdom Viridiplantae; phylum Streptophyta; class Magnoliopsida; order Sapindales; family Rutaceae; genus Zanthoxylum; species Zanthoxylum bungeanum. The sequence continues at coordinate 40,032 of SKCR01032107.1, read as the reverse complement.
AGATAAAACTCCATACTGTCTCAGACTCTTACAAGAAATACACTTCCTAAACTCTATACCACCAAACCACACCTCTTGAAGACTACTGTAATATACACATAAATATAATAACATAAAATAACTTAAAATTATGCAGCAATGAAGAACTCAAATCTTTTCTCATGAGTGGAAGTGGAAGGAGATGGGTTTAGCATAGAACCATTGGGTTGCACAAAAGTTGCCCCATAATGTTTAAATACGAACCGTGTTAAAAATTGTGCTAATTTGAGATATTAACTGAAGATGGTACAGAAGTTGTCCCCGATTTCTCTTCAAGAGCAGCCAAGTGAATTTGTATTTTGGGCAAGTGTTACCCGACAAACTGCCATCGCTCGGAAATTTGTCTGTGTGACAAGTCAAAATAGAGGCAAGTATGCACATATTGCATTAGTATTAGTATAATAAATATCGATTTCACATAGACTTACTATTTATCATATTAAATATTAAAATTAGATTTATTCTATTAATCAAGTGAATGATTAAGTTAAATGGTTTTTTTGAAATTAAATTTAACTAAATCAAAATTAAAGACTGAAAATTTAACTTTTAAGAAAATTTATGTGCGAAAGAATTCATGATTGCAATTCCACCAAGTACGTTAAGGTATGCACTTTTCCTACAATTGAGTGATTGCTATGAATTACTAAAGCTAATCTCTATAGAAGTGATAAATGTATTCAAATTCTTGATAAATGTATTCAGATTCTTTCTTCTTTGTAATGATATAATATATGTAAGGAAGAAACTTAAACTTTTCTTAAATTTATAATATATATATATAAATTTAGGAAAAATGCATAGGTTCAGATCGGAGTCCCGCGCAGCGGAAATGTTATAGGTGTTATAATATATACACGAGTAATGGTAAATCTGTTGGGGCGGATGTGGAACCCCTAGGGTCGGATCAGAGCCCCACAGCGGAAATGTGTCTAACCCATAAATATCAAGAATGAATATAATTTTAAATAATTTAATGAAATATTATATTACATTACGAGTGTATAGGAAAAAACCGGGACTGAATCGGAGTTCGAAAACTCCAGAACGAGCGAAAATAAATTTTGGTGCGTGACACTGTGCAGTACGCGCGCACTGTGCGCGATGAGCACACAAATTTTTTATTTTTTATTTTTAATTTCAAAATGCTTGTTCCTTCCATCCAGAGAGTGGAAAGGAATATGGTTTTTACCCTAAAACCTTTCAACCTTCCTAAACACTATTAAAATACCCAAAATTAATTTTAAAATCAAAATCAACATAAACACATGTTATAGAATAAAAATTAAGTTTTTTCAAACTATTAAATATTTTTACAAAAATAAATTTATTCTAAATACGCACCTGCATAAATTTTAAAATCTAAAACACAAACCAAATTAAAATCTCACAATGAAGTGACTTGTCAATAATTCTAGGTCATCCAAATGTGGTCTAGCGATTCTAGAATGCTAGCCTTAGCTCTAAGCTATTATCTATAGTTCCAAACTCTAATTTTATGTCTATGTCTAACATAAATATTTTGACCCAATGACAAACACCGAATTGGCCAATACTTTGCAAATTGATCATTTTAGTCCAAAATTGTCAAATACAATTTTGGATGATTCTAAACCATTTCTAAAATGATTTCCAACATATCCAATACATCAAAATCAGATTGCAAACAAATCCCCAAACTTTTGCTAATTGTCGTGAGCACCCCCAATTTTCGGTAAATTGCATTTTGGTCCTTTTGTGTTCTAAACATGCCAAGATCAAATCCAATGAACCTAAAATTTTACATGCATCATATACACTCTATAATACATCACATATAGGAAAAGCCCCAATTTTGGAATAGGTTATGAACCATAATTTTTCAATTTCTTCAAATTGACCAATTTTACCAAATCTTTAAAATCCAACACTTTAATCCATTCATTACTTCACCAAAACAAGCCTCACCACTTTGAAATAACTCTAGAATAATTCTAGGTCACCAAGGAGTGGCTCAACAACTCTAGAATGACAACTTGATTTCCAAAGAATCAAAAGTAAGCCTTTGAAACCATTTCAAGCTTACATACATGCATAGATCTTTCATTCAAGTTCACAACTAAATAAACACAAACTATAAGAGAAGAGATAACATCAAAGCAACACAAAAATTATGCCAAGCATGTTAGAAACTATTTTCATGTTGAAGACTTTAAAGAAAAACTTACAAAAATAAGCTTTTTCCAAGTTTTCTTCTTTAGCCTCCAAGTTTTTCTTTCAAATTCTTGTATGTCTATTTTGTGTATGTTTAACTTATGAAACCCTAAAATGAAACAAAAAAAATATTACTTCACCAAAAATTGCCCTTGGCCGAATTTGAAGCAATAGGAAATATCTAGATATTTATTTTTTGTTTGATTAAAGTAAGCTTATCAACTTGCAAGTTTAATTATCATCAAACCATTTAATGAATTTCATAATTCAAATAAAGAAACTAAAAGCATTTCCTTAATCATCACAACTTTAAGATATTTATATTTTAATTAATTTAATCATTTAACAATTAAATAATCAAATAATTATTTAAATACAATATATTAAATATATGTATTATATTTACATTAAATATCAAATACATTATATATTATATATATATATATATATATATATATATATATTTATGATATTAGTCAAATATCTCAATTTGACATTTAATTAATGTGTATTTGATAAAATCTATCATTAAATGCAAATACACAAAAATTAGAAAATGACTATTAGGTCATTTCACATGTATTTTTCGTTTAACCTTTAAACGACTTATAAATAATCAGTATTATTTATAAATGTTGCCATAGTGCTCTAGGAGTATATTTCATTAGTGAGACTCTCTAGATTCAGGCATATCCATCACGAAATCCAATTTCGTGTCTATAATTTACCCACCCGTAAATTATGACGACCACGGATAAACTCGCTGAATCATACAGGTCGAGGTCTTGGCAAATGTATAATTCCTCTGTCACATGTATCCAGATATATCCCAGAGATATAGATGTAAACGTCAAATCTCTATAGGGTCAATCCCGTCGACGTCTCTATTAGCAATATCAAAAAGAGAACACTTAGAACTTATTTCTAAAGTGTACCACGGGCCCATAGTTTTTATCTGATTGCTAATCATATGGACTACCTATGCTCTGTACACATAACTGACAGATCTTATCTCGACACTCACAGGACACCATGAGGATCTATCCACACCCAACGAACAAGTGGAGGTCTGATCTAAATAGATCGGTGACGTGACTGCCATCTAAGTGTGGAAGATGTCTCATGTGCCCACAGTGGTATCTCAAGTCAAAGAATCACAAATGCTACTCAACCCGAGAAGATTCTTATTGACGTTGGTGTACCATCCATTAAGAATCTTCAGTGAGTCATTCAGTGTTTATCCGCTATAAACACCTACACGTCTATACGAGTCCCCAAGACTCATGGTTCATTGAGAAACCATTGGAATCATATATTCCAGTATACGACATGTACCAGTTTCAACGGGTTTACTTTACTGACCAAGTAGTGTAAACCTTGACCAGGAACTGTCTGAGAATGACAACGTCATGATACAACTCAATGTCAATTACGACGCTTTTGCAACAATATCATGACTAATCATCATAAGGTCTATTACGTCTTTACCATATAAGAAGATATATTATATTATAGAAACTACTTGTATTATTAATAATAAAATGTTTTACAGTAGTATTCTCAAAGAAATACAACCAGGAATTGGCGCTCTGAGCACCAACCCCAACAAAATCTCACACTTACTCTAGTGCCAATATCGATTGTATCTAATACCCATCGACTCCACGTGTTTATCAAACAACTTCGGAGGTATGGCCTTTATCAGCGGGTCTGCTACATTATCTTCACTCGGTACTTTGTACACGATAATACCCCCCCGCGACACAATCTCTCGAATGATGTGTTACTTGCATTCCACATGCTTCGACTTCTGATGCGCCCTCGGTTCCTTTGCTTGCGCAATGGCTCCAGTATTATCACAGTATAACATAATCGTATTCTCGATACTTGGGACAACTCCCAATTCTGTGATAAAGTTCCTAATCCATACAGCTTCCTTTGCAGCTTCAGAAGCTGTAATGTATTCCGCCTCTGTGGTGGAATCTTCCGTTGACCCCTGTTTGGAACTCTTCCAGCAAATTGCACCTTCGTTAAGGGTAAAAACGAATCCAAATATAGACTTTCTATCATCGAGATCCGATTGGAAGTCGGAATCTGTATATCCGTTAACTTGCAGTTCACTTCCTCCATAAATTATCAACTTATCCTTAGTACCTTTAAGATACTTCAGGATATGTTTAATGGCCATCCAATGGTAATTTCCTGGGTTGGACTGATATCTACTAGTTACGCTAATAGCAAAACTGATATCGGGCCTAGTACATACATGGCATACATTATGCTACCCAAACACGAAACATAAGGTTGGTTAGACATTCTAACCTTCTCATCTTCTGTTTGTGGACTCATCTTTTTCGAAAGATGATTCTCATGTCTGAACGGTATGTTTGTTGTCTTACAGTTACCAAAATTGTACCGTTCCAAGATCTTATCTATGTACGTTGATTGGGATAACCCAATCAGCTTCCTTTGTCTATCTCTACAGAGTTTTATCCCTAAAACATAGAAAGCTTCTCCCAGGTCCTTCATGGCGAAATTCTTACAGAGATATGCTTTGACGCTTTGTAACATCCCTATCATTCCCAATGATTAGGATGTCATCAACATAGAGGACTAAAAATACGACCATGCTCCCACTGGCCTTCTGATACACACATGACTCTTCCAAATTCTTAAGAAAACTAGTCAATCTAATAATCTCGTCGAATCGAAGATTCCAACTTCGTGAAGCTTGTTTAAGTCCATAATGGACTTCTTAGCTTACATACCATACCCCAAAACCTTCCGGCTGTTCCATATAGATTTCTTCATCAAGAAATCCATTTAGAAAAGCCGTTTTGACATCCATTTGCCAAATCTCGTAGTCATGATATGCAGCCATAGAAAGCAAAATCCGAATAGACTTAAGCATTGCTACTGGTGAAAAGGTTTCATCGTCGTAGTCGACGCCAGGTCGCTGCGTGCAACCTTTTGCTACCAGTCGAGCCTTGTAAGTTTCAACCTTACCGTCAAGCCCACGCTTCCTCTTGTAAACCCATTTACAACTGATAGGAACAATTCCTTCTGGAAGTGGAACCAAGTCCCAAACTTGATTCTCATTCATTAAGTCTAACTCGGATTTCATGGCACTTTGCCATTTCACGAGTCGATGTTCAACATCGATTCTCTATAGGCAAAATGATCATTCTCTTCAACTAAGAGAACATCAAGACTCTTTTCTTGTATCAAATACAAGCGTTGATACCATTTGTGACCTACGGAGTGTGTGTGTTGAAGGTCGTTCATCTACTTGAACTTCAGTTTCCTCCGTTGGTTCATTGTTTTCAGGTTGGACTTCATCAAGTTCAACTTGTCTATGATTACCACCTTCTGACAAGAATTCTATTTCTAGAAATCTTACGAAGCGAGCTACAAACACATTTCGATGCTCGGTATCATAGAACAGATATCCCTTCATTCTGAAGGATATCCAACAAACCTAAACTTTTTCCCTCGAGGCGAAATCTTATCTTGCTAAGTCACCCTGACATAGGCAGGACAATCTCAAACCTTAATATAACTAAGATTTGGTCTCCTACCGGTCCATATCTCATACGGAGTAGTAGGAACAGCTTTTGAAGGAATCTTATTCAAAAGATGTGCAGCTGTTAAAAGAGAGTAGCCCCATAAGTAATAGGGAAAATCTGTAAAACTCAACATATGTCTGACCATATCAAATAAAGTCCGATTTCTCCTCTCAGAAACTCCATTGTGCTGTGGAGTACCTGGAGGAGTATATTGAGCGAGAATACCATTCTCCTTCATATAATCCATGAACTCACTGCTCATATATTCGCCGTCTCGATCAGATCGAAGACATTTAATATATTGACCAGTTTGTTTTTCTACTTCATTTCGGAACTCTTTGTACTTTTCAAAGGTTTCCGATTTATGTCGCATCAAATAGACATAATCGTAGTGTGACAGATCATCGGTAAAGGTAACAAAGTATGAATAACCACTGTAAGCAGTCTGACTTAGTGGACCACATACATCAGAATGTACGAGTTCCAGTAAGTTAGTGGCACGGTGTCCAAAACCTGAAAATGAGGTTTTGGTCATCTTACCCTGAGCACATGATTCACAAGTTGGATAAGGTTCAATGGTGATATCTGGTATCAAATCATTCCTAACCAATTGGGTAAGGCGTTTAACGCCTATATGACCTAGCCGCATATGCCAAAGTTCAGTATTATTAACAACAGGTAAACTACGTTTATTAAATCTAGTATTTAAAATATCTTTAGAAGTTTGCAATGTATAATGACCATGCTGGGTTGGACAAAAATGATCTGAATATTACGTTTATCATATAAATACAAAAAATAGTTCTTAATATTAATACGATAACCTTTTGTATCCATACAAAAAGAGATATAATATTAGCTACACATCATAGTACAAAGTAGTAGTCATATAACAAAAGTGTCTCATTCGGAAAAGGGATCTCGCATACTCCCACTGTAACTGCATCCAGAGAGTCTCCACTCCCAAATCGCAACTACATCTCTCCAGGCTTCAGTTTCTTACTTTCCTTCAGCACCTGCAACGAATTGTAAATGTGAACAGGACAAACAGAATCTAAAATCCAGCTGGATGTAACGGCTTCACAAGCCAAAGAGATATCAATAACTGGAAAAATAAATGTACATAATGTAGATGCTCTCTCCTTCCTCAGCTGGGCAATGTAGTCAGAATAGTTCCTTTTCCAGTGCCCGACTTTGCTGTAGTGATGGCGTTTGTCATCAGAAGCCCTATTGGGCTTTGCTATCTTACCTTGCGGTTGAGAACCGAAACCCTTCTTCTTCGCTTTCGTCCCTTTGACCAGGTATGGGAAGAAGCAAAAAGTGAAGTAGGTTTCAGAGGGCGAGTCGGTACTCCTTTCCTTAAGTACTCTTCCACCGTGAGCAGCATCCTATGCAGCTTATGGTAGGTACAGATAATCCCATTCATGTTGAAGTATATCACGAATTGGCGATATGAAGCTGGGAGCGAACCAAGAATGACACTCCTACCGAGAATGTCATTCAGAGGGAGATTATGTTGCCTCAGTTGATCGATAAAATCGATCATGTGAAGAACATGCGAGCTCACAGCTTGCCCCTCATCCAGTCGCGCATGGAACAGTTCCATCGCAATTTGTGAACAACAACTTGTTCTTGGTTCTCAAACGATTCTCATAATCGCGTCATCATACTATACGCATCTGACATGCCATAGTATTGTTTCTTGAGTCCCGGTGTCAGCGAACTTAAGATGTATGATTTAACTTTTAAATCATCATCTTTCCAAGATTGGAAAACTTGGCGTTCCTCCAGTGTTACGTCCTCAGACACAGCAAGGGCAGCAGACCCTCAAGAACATATCCCAACTTCTCAGAATCAATGACAATCTTTAAATTCAAGTCCCAATCGGTGAAGTTCTCAACGCCTTTGAGTTTGTTCGTATCCAACATACGCGCAAACTGATTAGAAGATGGTGCTGCCATCTCAAATCTATCATATAGATTACGAAAAACGGTTAGCAAATAAAACAGTTTCATATAATATCAAAAGCATTAACTAGATCATGGATTTTTAATCTATAAATTGCCATCCCACTAAATCATGCAATACTGTAATCCCCAAACAGAATACAAAGATTTAATAATTAAATTAAATACAAATAGTGAAAGGTGGATCCCATGAATATATTTCAGCTCACAGCAGAGGCACAGTCTCGCCTATGTATATTCATCAAGTAGACAACTCATTGTCAATCACTCAATAGGGACTCTGGGTTTCCGGTCCTGGTTGTTTCTCGTTTGTGACAGCTTGGGCACTGTAGGCATTGCATTTCGCATGTGAAACCCGATGAGGAGTCTTATTTGGAGACAACTACCTTTTGAGTCACGGATGTCGCGGGAAAACGGATATCGGAAGGGGAAATTCAGAATAAGCAAGCTCACTGTCTTCGTTGGTTGCTGCGTTCGTTACTTCGTTCGAACGGTAAACAGATTGCGGGCGTTCGTTGTGTAGCGTTCGAGGGAGCGTTCGAACGGTGTCGGTAATTCTGGTTTTACTGCTAGCCTCACACCCAGCCCATTTAGCTCCCCAAAGCCCTATAAACACATCCCAAATTAAATAATTAAATATAAAACATTAAATAAAATATTTAAACCATTTACCAATTAAAATAAACAATTACCAACTTAAACTAAAATCATGCCTAAATAAACAAATCACATACTAAACTAAAAAAAAAGAAGAGATGGCTAATTAAAATCAATCCTAACCAATTAAAGCCAATCATATATTTGACTTCCTAATCTAAAAGATATTTACCAATATAAAATATTCGTATTCCTAAACCAACACAAACTAAATATTACAACTTCCTAAAGTAAAAATATTATTGTCCCCCCCTCAATCCTTTGATTTCCTTGTTTAAAAACTAAATCATATCCTAATTAATGCACCAAATCCCTTCCCTTGTCAACCCTAGCCATTCTCTATAGAAAACAACCCCTAACCAAGGCCATCCTCTCCTCTCACACAACACAATTCACACCCAAGCTCTCTCGAAATTTCTCTAAACTCTCTCTACACACCCAAAACACATCCAAGAGAAAACACTTCATACACACACAAAAAGAAAACAAAGAAACCACCACAAGACCACCCTCCATAGCCGAACCCAAACTCACCCATAGCCGAATTCTAAAACACGCCAAAACACACCTCCTAGATTACCTAAAACAGTAGCCCAAAATCCTTAAAAAAAACAGTAACTTAGAAAACTACATAGATAACCTTAAAAATAATCATTTTAATTGCACTAAGAACCCACAAACTTGGAATAGTTCTTTGAAAACATTGAAACAGGTAGCCCGTGCAGTGAGCAGCAAAACAGGAGCCGAATAGGAGCAGAACGGAGTTCGAACAATAAGCAAAGCAGCGAAGCAGTGAGCTAGGACGTTGAACCAGGGACCAGAAAAGTGTGCGGAGCTTTACCCCCATTTTGATCTTCGTGGAACGTGAGTCCGAGAGACGGCTTAAAAGGTTAGACCTGAGGGTATCTTTCACACTTGTTTTCCTTTTCCGCATTATTTATTAAGTATTTGTGTATGATGTAATGTTGAAATGTGGTGTTGTGATTTTTGAGTATGTAAATATGCATGAATTATGAGATGTAATATGTTGTGGGCATTAGATGAATGAGAGATGTGTCAACTCTCGCGGTATATCGGATGGAAACCCGGACATAAATTTCATAGCCGATTCCGAATGGCGGTAATATGATCTGTACTCGGGCCACAACTCCACGTACCGCTTGAGTAAACGGCACCATCTCTCTTTCGTTGTGTTGCTTGTTGTATTTAGTTTTCTCTTGAATTCAATATATTGTTTATTTTTGTATGATTCAACCAAGCGCATGGGCTTAGTGAGTTAGTCCAAAGGTCCTCCATTTGTGAGACAAAGAGCCGAAAAGGCCACCTTCGTGACACTACTTCACCGCGCCGGTTGATGTATGTTCGGTTGGACGCAAGATACGTTCAATCGAGCATACTTAGTTTGATATTATTATCTTACTTTCGTATGTATAAGTCAATCGAGCGCATGGGCTTAGTAAGTGTGTTGTGAGATCCCCTATGGGGAGAGGCTAAAAGCCCTTTACCACGATGCTTTGCCGCGCCGGTTGACGTGTGTTCGGATTGGGTGTAAGATGCGCAATCGGGCATACTTGGTTGATATGATTGGTTCTATTCTTGCATGTGTGATATGACGCGCATGGGCTTAGCATGTTGGTCTAAAGGTCCTCTCTTTGAGAGATCAAGAGCCCCAAAAGGTCACCTTTACGGCAGTGCTTCGCCGCGCCCTTTTATTTTATGTTTATGTATTGCATCAGGTCCGTGTCCGTTCGAACGCGTTCACGAACGCAACTCGAACGCGCATGTGTTTTTGCCTTATTATGTGTCAGGTCTCGTATCCGTTCGAACGCGTTAACAAACGCCATACGAACGTGAGCTTTCTGTCTCATCTCCGTTCGAACGCGTTTACGAATGCTACTCGAACGTGAGCATTCTGTCTCGTCTCCGTTCGAACGCGTTTACGAACGCTACTCGAACGTGAGCATTCTGTTTCATTTCCGTTCGAACGCGTTTACGAACGCTACTCGAACGTGAGCATTCTGTTTCATTTCCGTTCGAACGCGTTTACGAACGCTACACGAACGCACACACACTGAACTGAGTCTGTCTTATTATATTCATGCATATTGCCTATTAGTTGATCTTTCTTATGCAAATGTGTCACAATTCGTATGCTTATGTCATGATAACATTTGAGCACTATTTCTTGCGGTATATCGGATGGAAACCCTGACGTAAATTCCGTAGCCGATTCCGAATGGACGGTAGTGTGGTCTGTACTTGGGCCACAATTCCACGTACCACTTGAAAAGTGCCCATATGTGTGCTTGTATGGTTAATATGTGTGCTTGTGTTTTTTCCTGAATGTGATATGCAAGTAAAGTTGTATGTTAGTTGCTATCTTGATATATGTTAAGCATGCAAATTTAAATGTAAGATATATGTGAAATACATGTATATTTAGGCGCATATTTTATTTTATAAATGTGAATTTAGAAGCATGATACCCTTAGGAATAAGTGTTACTTCAGCTTGTTTAAATTATTACATGAATCCTTTCATTACAAGTGACATAAGTAAGGGACCATTCCGAACCCAACGGTTTGAGGTTTTCCCTTGCGAGGGGTAAGTGCGGCCTTAAATCTTTGTCCCGGTTCACACCGGGTGGCGACTCCATGTTATGTAATCCTTCCCAACTAGGCCGCGAGCCTAGGAACGGCGTCGCCCAGTTTCTGTGTCCTACAGGCACGTTCACAAGGAGACGTACCAAGGTTAAACTCGTCAATGATAAACTCAAGTTACTTGCGTAACCCTGACAGCTTGGACACGTTCAGGATTCCGCTTTCACTTGAATTTATCTAATATCTAATATACATCCGGCATAAATAATTTTATATCGGCTACACCATCACAGTAGAGGCACAGTCTCGGATGTAGTCACGGAAAAATATTCATAAACCGTATTGACAAGACAGACCATGTAATATGCATCAAATACATACATGTAACAAGTAAAGAATAAATTAAACATTGAATTTAAAAGGCATAATCATATTAGGGTGGCCAGAATCAGACTCGCTCTGATACCATTTTGAAGGGGTTTTTATGGCGAAAATCCGGTAACGCAGTGGAATAGTGAAAATCAAAATTTTCCGATTTCAAAATTTTTCTTGGATCAATTAAATAAACTTATTTATTTAATTACCCAATTATCAAATTCTGAAAAATTACACAAGAAATCAAATTTCTTGGTAATTACCGAATTGGCCCAATACTTTAGAAATTGATCATTTTAGTCCAAAAATTGTCAAATATAATTTTGGATGATTCTAAACCATTTATAAAATGATTTCGAACATATCCAATACATCAAAATCAGATTGCAAACAAATCCCCAAACGTTTTGCTAATTGCCGAGAGCACCCCCAATTTTCGGTAAATTGTATTTTGGTTCTTTTGTGTTCTAAACATGCCAAGATCAAATCCAATCAACCCAAAATTTTACATGCATTATATACACTCCATAATACATCACATGTAGGAAAATCCCCAATTTTGGAATGGGTTATGAACCCGAACTTTTCAATTTCATCAAATTGACCAATTTTACCATATCTTTAAAATCCAACACTTTAATCTATTCATTACTTCACCAAACAAGCCTCACAACTTTGAAATAACTCTAGAAAAATTCTAGGTCACCAACGAGTGGCTCAACAACTCTAGAATGACAACTTGATTTCCAAGAATCAAAAGAAAGCCTTTGAAACCATTTCAAGCTTACTTACATGGATAGATCTTTCATTCAAGTTCACAACCAAATAAACACAAACTATAAGAGAAGAGAGAACATAAAAGCAACACAAAAATGATTCCAAGCATGTTAGAAACTATTTTCATATTGAAGACTTTAAAGAAAAACTTACAAAAATAAGCTTTTTCAAAGTTTTCTTCTTTAGCCTCCAAGCTTTTTCTCTCAACATCTTTTATGCTTATTTTGTGTATATTGAAATTATGAAACCCTAAAATGAAAAAAAACAATACATACTTCACAAAAAATTGGCCATTGGCCGAATTTAAAGCAATAGGAAATATGTAGATATTTATTTTTTGTTTGATTAAAGTAAGCTTTATCAACTTGCAAGTTTAATCATCAAACCATTTAATGAGTTTCTTAAAGTCAAATAAAGCAACTAAAAGCATTTCCTTAATCATCACAACTTTAAGATATTTATATTTTAATTAATTTAATCATTTAACAATTAAATAATTAAATAATTATTTAAAAACAATATATTAAATATATGTATTATATTTACATTAAATATTAAATACATATATATATATATATATATATATATATATTTATGATATTAGTCAAATATCTCAATTTGACATTTAATTAATGTGTATTTGATAAAATCTATCATTAAATACAAATACACAAAAATTAGGAAATGACTAGTAGGTACTTTCACATGTATTTTTCGTTTAACCTTTAAACGACTTATAAATAATCAGTATTATTAATAAATATTGCCCTATTGCTCTACGAGTATATTTCATTAGTGAGACTCTCTAGATTCAGGCATATCCGTCCCGAAATCCAATTTCGTGTCCATAATTTACCCACCCGTAAATTATGACGACCACGGATAAACTCGCTGAGTCATACAGGTCGAGGTCATGGAAAATGTATAATTCCTCCGTCACAGGTATCCGGATATATCCCAGAGATATAGATGTAAACGTCAAATCTCTATAGCGACAATCTCGTCGACGTCTCTATTAGGAATCTAAAAAAGAGAACACTTAGAACTTATTTCTAAAGTGTACCACGGGCCCATGTTTTTTATCTGATTGCTAATCATTTATGGACTACCTATGCTCTGTACACAGAACTGACGGATCCTATCTCAACACTCACAGGACACATTGAGGATCTATCCACACCCAATGAACAGGCGGAGGTCCGATCTAAATAGATCGGTGACGTGACTGCCATCTAAGTGTGGAAGATGTCTCATGTGCCCACAGTGGTATCTCAAGTCGAAGAATCACAAATGCTACTCAACCCGAGAAGATTCTTATTAACGTTCGTGTACCATCCATTAAGAATATTTGGTGCGTCGTTCAGTGTTTATCCGCTATAAACACCTATACGTCTATACGAGTCTCCAAGACTCATGGTTCATTGAGAAACCATTGGAATCATATATTCCAGTATACGACATGTACCAGTCTCAACGGGTTTACTTTACTGACCAAGTAGTGTAAACCTTGACCAGGAACTGTCTGAGAATGACAACGTCATGATACAACTCAATGTCAGTGGCGACGCTTTTGCAACAGTATCATGACTAATCATCCTAAGGTCTATTACGTCTTTACCATATAAGAAGATATTATATTATAGAAACTGCTTGTATTATTCATAATAAAACATTTTACAGTAGTATTCTCAAAAAAATACAACCGGGAATTGGTGCTCTGGGCACCAACCCCAACATTTTCTTCCTTAACAATGCTCTTTAATCTCCTTTTTGTCTTCTCTTAGGGTTTAATTTGATGGATTGCCCTTGATAAGCTTTTTTTTTTGCTAAGGAAATGAAACTTTCTCTCTTTCTCTCCTCTCCCTCTATCTCAAGTTCATGCCAAGGAAATGAAGAAATAATTTTCTCCTTTGTTGTTATTTAATCATTTTCTAGAGAAATCTAGTAAAATTTGTTGTTGTTTTGTTTTGGGCATTGGGCTTCCATTTTCATTTCTTTTTAAATTTGTTTTTGGGCCTTAAAATAAATAATGATAGTTGGGCTAAAATTCAAGTATTTGATCATTGTCTCAAGTCAATCCCGACAAATATTTACTAGCCCGGAAAAGAAAATCCCAAGCGTCACTAGCCGAACAAAATATTTGGGGTCGTTACAAATTCTCCCCCTTAAAATAATTCGTCCTCGAATTGAAATGTTTAAAGCATAAGGTGTGTACCTTCATCTGCGAAGAGTTTGGGATATTGCTATCTTATGGCTTCTTCTTGTTCCCAAGTGGCCTCTTGTTCGTTGTGATGTTGCCAAATCACCTTGACTGAAAGAACCCATCGAGATCGTAGATTCCTTATCTTTCTTCCCACAATAGCTACTGGTTGTCCCGAATAAGACAAGTTTTGATGAATATCAACTTTTTGAAGCTCCAACACATGATATTTGTCACGCAAATACTTCCGTAACATAGATACATGAAAAACCAGGTGTATCCTGTCCATGTTGGGTGGAAGCGCCAATTCAAATGCTCTTCCTCCAACTCTCCGAAGTATCTGGAACGACCCAATAAATCTAGGGCTGAGTTTACCCTTTTTACCGTATCTCATGACTCCCTTGAAAGGAGATACCTTCAGAAACACAAAATCCCCCACCTGAAACTCCAAATCCTTCCTTCGGTGATCTGCATAACCCTTTTGGTGATTCTGAGCTGTACTCAACCTTTCTTTGATGAACTTTACTTTTTCCACGACATCTTGAACCAAATCCGGTCCTAATAACTTTTGCTCCTCGATTTCAAACCATCCAACTGGAGATCTACACTTCCGTCCATACAAAGCCTCGAATGGTGCCATTTGAATACTTACTTGATAACTATAATTATAAGCGAATTCTATAAGTGGCAAATACTGCTTCCAATTTCCCTCAAACTCAATTACACAAGCCTGCAACATGTCTTCTAAAGTCTGTATGGTGCGCTCTGACTGATTATCAGTTTGAGGGTGAAATGTTGTGCTAAAGTGTAACTTGGAACCCAAAGCCTCCTAAAATGACTGCCAAAACTTAGAGGTAAAATGGGAACCTCGATCGGAGACAATTGAGATAGGTACTCCATGCAACGACACTATTTCATCTAGGTACAGTTTGGCATACTGGGCTGCTGTAAAACTAGTCTTCACTGGAAGAAATTGTGCTGATTTAGTTAATCTATCTACGATCACCCAAACAGAATCACAACCCTTTGAGGTACGTGAGAGCCCAACGATAAAATCCATAGTGATCTTCTCCCATTACCACTATGGAACATCTAAACTCTACAGTTTTCCTGCTGATCTCTGATATTCAGCTTTAACCTGCTGACAAGTGAGACACCTTGTGACAAATTCAGCCACATCTTTTTTCATACCATCCCACCAATACAGATCCTTAAGGTCGTGATACATCTTGGTGATTCCAGGATGCATGGTGTAAGATGAAGTTGACTGGCGTGGGTTGGAGTCTCGGTGATAGTGGTTCTCTCGGTGAGTCACGGTGGTGGGTATCTCGGTGGTAGTTGAATCGGTTGTGGGCTCTCGGTTTTGGTTGCAGCAGTGTGAATCTCGGTTTGATGGTGGCTCACGGCAGTGGCTGAGTTCGATAGTGGTTCGGTGATGGCTGTGCAAGTGCTGATTGGTGGTGTTGAGAGAAAATGGTGAAATGTTGAAGGAGGATGAGTGAGATCTGTGTGTGGTGGCTGCTGGTTTTTGACCTATTACCGAACGCGCGGCGCGACGCTCGTATTTTTTTTTTTGGCAAACCCAAGTATTTCGACGGATAAATCCACTGGGACGCGTCTCAAGAGCTGACTCATTACTCGGCCGTCTCTACTGGATCAAATTTATATCTTCGTGATTTTGTCAAATTTTTATTTTGTGAAAATCCCGCTTGCACTGGCTTGCTTTGTCCTGAAAAATTCTGTTTTTATTTTTCCTGCAAAATTAACACACAAAATATGAAAACAAATTGCATGGGTTGCCTCCCTACTAGCGCTAAATTTTTCATCTTCAGCCAGACGTGACTGAAATCCATCTGTCAAGGCGGTTTCAGTGTCGTTTTGGATGTCTGATTAAAGACAATCTCGTGAGCGTTGCTTTTGAAGGGTCTCTTCCAACGGTAAAGTGGCAAAAAGAATTTTGTCACATTCAGTGTTTGTGTCACCTTTTTAACCTTTGTTGCTCCAGTGGTTCCTGAAAAGAAAGAAAGAAAATCAGGAGGTCTCGTATGATGCTTGACTTGAAATGGAAGTTCCATTCTGTCAAGCTTTTGGGTGATTTCTCTAAATTGTACTCCCCAAAACAGTGATGTTTCGCCTGAATTCACTGGATCTTCAATAAGGTTAGTCATTTGTTCCTCCATTTACTCTGCTTCTTGCTCCACCTTTTCTTTACAGATGTATTTTAAAATTTTCGTATTAAGCTCTTCATCTGTCATCTGTGAAATGCATGCTTCAAAATTATCAACATGAGGATGAAAAGAAATGTCAGATTTTAGGTCTTCATCCTCTGATCTGGGTGAAATGATTGGCTCATGTAGATCTTCTTCAAACATTTGTGCAATGGAATCTCCAAGATCTTCATTTTGAGGATACAGAATTCCATCCTCAATTGTTGATGCAGTTGGTACCAACAGCTCAGTTTCATCATCATCAGAGTCAGAATAATAAAAATCAAATCGAGACTTTGCCGGTTCGGGCTCCAGAACTGATACCTCTGGTTGTTGATATTGCTCAGCCTCCTCCTCTGTTGAAGTGTCATTGTGAAATGATTGGTACTCGAAGGCTTCATCAATGTCATCTGAAAATGGTCCATGAGGTATGTAGCTCTGGTTTTCTGTTAATTGTCTCGTCTGATCTATTAATCTCTGAATGAATTCTGATTGTCTCTGAATACTTTCAAATTGATTCTGTCATGTTTCAAGCATTGTATCCAACTTTTCGTCTTTTTTCTTGAACCAATCTTTAAGCATGTCTCAGTAATAAAAGTATCATTCATTTTGTACCTATGGACGTAGGTGGGATCTGATCCGCCGAACCCCGTTAAATCTCCTTGTTGATTGGTGTATTTATCTGTCTTTTGCTAAATTTACTTTTGGTTCCCCCTTAACTGAACAAATTCACTATTGAGGGAGGGTTGTCTCGGGAGTAATATTCCCATATTGCCCTGAGACCAAAATCCACCGTCAATAGTACACTATTATAAATAGGAGGGTAGAGTGTGCGTAAGAGGCATGAGAATTAGAATCAATATCAAAATGAATATCAGAATCAATATCAAGATCATTACGATCAGACTTGTAAGCACAAGAGATATCAGAGAAGCATATCTCAGTAATAAAAGTATCATTCGTTTTGTGCCCGTGGACGTAGGTGGGATCTGATCCGCCGAACCACGTTAAATCTCCTTGTTGATTGGTGTATTTATCTGTCTTTTGCTAAATTTGCTTTTGGTTCCCCCTTAACCGAACAAATTCACTATTGAGGGAGGGTTGTCTAGGGAGTAATATTCCCATATTGCCCTGAGACCAAAATCTGCCGTCAACAGTACACTATTATAAATAGGAGGGTAGAGTGTGCGTAAGAGGCATGAGAATCAGAATCAATATCAGAATTAATATCAGAATCAATATCAAGATCATTATGATCAGACTTGTAAGCACAAGAGATATCAGAGAAGCATATCTCAGTAATAAAAGTATCATTCGTTTTGTGCTCGTAGACGTAGGTGGGATCTGATCCGCCGAACCACGTTAAATCTCCTTGTTGATTGGTGTATTTATCTGTATTTTGTTAAATTTTCTTTTGGTTCCCCCTTAACCTAACAAATTCACCATCTTCCTCTGATGGTTCTGATTGTTGATGGAAATCGAAGGTAGATGGTGGATAAGATGAAAAATGTGATGGTTCTTCGTACCATGAAGGATTTTGATAGCTCTGCCACCCTAGATTGTAGTTGTACTCGCAATGATCTCTCGGGTGGTTACCATTACATATGTCACATCTCCCCATTGCGTTCTGTTGAGCAAATGTAGTATTGCTTGGTTCTGGCATCCAGTGATAGTTGTTGGGCTGGACAACAGGCCTCAGAAAACCAGACTGTTGCTCCCAGGTGTGGGGTGTATCTTCTTGTAAGGTACGTAATCTTTCAATCTCCCAGTAGTGTTCCATTTTTCAACCACCTGAAATAAAAGAAAGAAATAAAAATTACAGATAAAAATAAAGAAAATTAGATACAAGTAAATTGGATAGCTTCAAAATTAACAACTCAAGAAAAATAAGTCCCCTGCAACGGCGCCAAAAACTTGACCGGCGTAAACACACGCGTATAACGCAAGCGCACGTATTGTTCAAGTAGTATAAAAATATCGATCCCACGATGACTTAATTACTACTGTTGTTATTAATTATTGATACTATTTATTTAAATGTATCTAATTATAGGGAGAATGGAATTGATTGCTTTTGGTTTGTTGAATGAGGTTTTACAAAATAAAATAAAAACAGACTCAAAAGAAAATACTAAGGAAAATAAAAGAAAAGACTCAAGGATCTAGGGTCGTGACTCCACACAATATTATTATAAAGATGAATTGATTCTCTTATCTATGTGTAATAAATTAAATTGCTAACCTGGAACACGAAAATATGCAAAAGCCTATGTCGATGGTCAGACACAAATACCCAATATAACCCAATTGAACCATATGTCTATGTCAACCAAATTACCTGGATTCATTAAGACCAAGTTCCAATTATGGCTACCCCCGCCCGAAAGGTATATGTCTATCCTGTAAGGAAATCTATTAAAGGGTTATCTATCCTCAAGGAAGATCGTGGGCTATTGAATCTAAGGCTGAAACTTAAAATCCCTATGTCTAGTTCATTTTAAGTTTACCAAATCAATCTTATTAATGGCCAGTTAATAAGAAGCATTAAGCTTAAGACTCAAATAAACAATCTAAAGAATTACCCATAAAAAGAAAATCAATTATTAAGTGTGGATATTGTGTTTCATCACTTCCCTAGAATAAAATAAAATGCTGGGGTTAGAGGATCCATATTTAATATTTCTTATCTAGGAATCTCACTTATTATAAAATATAAATTATTTTTTGTTCTGCTTTCTCAGGAATTAATAATGTTAAACATTTAAAACCAGCCATATAGGTGGTAATCCATTTAGTCCAATTTCATCAGCCATATAGGTGGTAATTATCTGTCACATAAAGACCAGCCATATAGGCGGTAAAGTAATTTATATTTAGACCGACCATATAGGCAGTAATAAAGTCTGACATTAATTAATCCGGTTAAATTATAATTTATAAATTATAATTAAGTGAGATTTACCTAGATAATTATATTAAAGGTTTCACCTTTTACCCCAGCGGAAATTTAACTATAAAACATAAAGTAAATAAATAAAAAGTTGTAATAAAAACTAAAAATAAAAATACATAATTTTATAATTACAAAACTAGATGCTTCCTATGAAATCAGGGAAAAAATCCCAAGGAAAACACACCAAATGAAATGAAGAGGAGCTGAATTTATAGGCATATTCGGCATCTGGCGTCGCGACGCCAACTTCCTTCTTGCGTCGTGACGCTGGCTCTGTTGACTTGGTCTACGCGGCTTGACTTGTTGACTATTGACGCATATTTCGTCGGCCCAATAGGATTTCGACACGTGGCACGCGGTAAGATTCAGTCCAATGGCATCTTGACACATGGCGGAAGATGATTCGGTCCATTCATAAGGTGACACGTGTCACTCGGAGTGTCGGCACCATAGAATCACGACACGTGTCCAGACGCATTTTAGCATGATCGATTCGAATGATGACACGTGTCACGACGCACGTTAGAATGATCGGCGTACGTTAGCATCCGGCGTATTTTAGCAAATTTCTTCCGACTGGTCCATGTGTCCAGCGCAAGTTAGCAGGCGGTGCACGTTAGACGTCGCGACGCTGAAGGCTTGAGCGTCTCAACGCGGCCAAATTACAAAAATGCCATTTTTATACTTTTTCACTGTTTTGGCCCCAAATTGTTTCCAATGCTTTCCAAACTTTATTTATCTGCAAAATAACAATAAAACACATCAAAACGTTCACAAAACCCGAGAAACTATACAAAATATTAGGTTAAATGACTGGAAAATAGTGATATAATTACCACTCATCAGAAGTATGAGCCTTCTATAATATCTAGTGTTTCAACTCTGGAACTGGAGGAACAAGAATTCTATTATGCTTCCTGATGATGTTTTCACCGTCTAAACAATACTCATCCTCAGTACCTTGCTGTAATCGACATCTAATATATTGCACCTCAGGATCTGCTTCATGTGCAACTCTGATTTCATCGACGAGGGTGGATTTAACTTGAATATGCACCAACAACACTCCTTGCGTCGTCACCTGGAAATTCACTCCATCAAACACATAACTCTGCATTTTTCTGACTGGGCATCATCGCTCCATTGGTAAATGAGCCAAACTTCCCATAGACTTTCTATTTAAGGCATCCACGACAACATTAGCTTTGCCCGGACGGTACTGAATGGAGCAGTCATAATCTTTCAAAAACTCCACCCATCTCTTCTGCCTCAAATTAAGCTCCTTTTGGCTCTGGATATACTTAAGGCATTTTTTATCGGTGAAAATTTCAAACCTTTCACCGTACAAATAATATCGCCATATCCTCAGAGCAAATATTATTGCAGCCATCTCCAAATCATGAGTGGGGTAATTTTGCTCATAAGGCTTTGTAAGAGTTAAATCAAGCCCCAAAGATCACAAACATGCATAAACGAGTTGAATACACAAAGGAGTAAGGGCGGAATTCATACTCACATTGATGGGTTTGATGCTAGGAAGAACAAGACCAAAAACGCACTGCATGTTACTCTTCGGCAGTGAGCTGCGCACAAGTGGACTGCTCGTGTGTTGGTGGTGGTGGTCTCCTCCATTTTCGGCCATGCATGGACTCCATTGAAGCTCCAAGCTTCAAGCTTCCATGCTCAAAGAATCACTTCCCTATCACCTATGTATCACTCAAGGTGTGCTAGCACTTGATTTTTGCCACAAAATCGTTATCTTGCTTCTCCATTTGCTCGGCAGAAACAGAACAAGAAGAAGAAGAAAACGGTTTCCAAAACCGTGAAGGAGAGAAGAAGAAAGGAGGGAGATTATTTTCACGTGAAACCGTGAATTGAGAGAGAGGAAAGGTAAATGTTTTTCTTATATTTTTATTTTATTTCCAAAATAAATCAAATACCAAAACCTTTTCATTTACCAAGTACAAAAGTCAAAAAAAAGCAAAAAGCTTTCATCATTTCAACTTTTTACTTTAAGTCACATCACATCACTTTAATAAAGTGACATGTTGTCAAGTCACATCACTCAAAGTGACAACTGATTTGACGCATGATGTGACAAACGATTTGACGCTTGATGCGACTCGCGTGCCGCGCTCGAATCGAAATGCGAATGCGCTCGCAATCACTCTCACTCTCGGGCTCGGGTTCGCTAATTCCAATTAACGAATTTTCCGTCGCGTCGTAATTAAATGATTACGCCTGGCGAATTCACTATTCACGTCGCTAACGAATTAATTCTAAATTAATTCGTTCGCCCGAATTAAAATCTAATTTTAATTCCGCGTCAAAATCCAATTTCGATTAATATCGAATATATTAATTTTACCGATTAATTCCAAATTAAATCGTTCTCTCTCTTTAACGATATTTTATCCGAGATAAAATATCTCCGTAATTAATCCCATATTAATTTTCTCTCTCATCGAATTAATCCCAGATTAATTCTATCTCTCTTTTCTAATTAATCCCAGATTAATCAAAGTGCGAGTCATACGTCATCGGTGAATCTTCAGGAACCGACCCATGAGATCTCCGGATATGTTGGCAGTAAATACGATCGTCGGACTGTCCGAACACGTAAGTACCTCGTACTACGTTTATACCGATTTACAAGACAAGGTTGGCTTCTAGCAAAGCGCCATGCCTACCCAATTCTCCAGAAATATTCTTACAGGGGATATATAGATCTGTATCAAGCGTAGTATACCGTAGTATTGCGTATATCGATCCAGTATCGGACGATCACATGTTAGGCCTGGGCTGGAAATGTGTCTGTGCCCCGTACGAAACATATATCGGACATCAAGCAACTAGTCTCTTTGAATCGGGCAATCCTGACCTAGTCATATTGTCCCGACGGTTGCAACCTATTTATAGAGTACTAGTTCTGTATCCTGCGCGATCATCAACTCCATATGTCTGAAGTGACACTTCCATCTTGACATCACACCCAGTACACTACGATTCCTGATAACCCAGAAGAGGTGAACACAGAACCAGTTTAGGTCCCCCAACCACCAAAACCAAAGTTTACCGATTGTCGCAAGTACTAGCGATGCAAGTCTCAGGTTAAGATCATATACACCTACCCTGATGCGGCCTCCCATAGACACGCAGATATACTACCAATGGGATTCCGCGGGGTCTATCCAAGCGAAGCTGTTTCCCCGTACCATCGGTGAAACACGACCTCCTATCGCACTTGCATAAGTATCCAATACTTACATATATGAGAACTATGCCGTTGTGCCCTCACAACACGCACAAGTGCAATACTAGCCTATTCCGCATTATTGATGTCCAGTCTCGATAATACTCCGGCTAGGGATATTAATGATTAATCCTTCGTGGACTGATACTGTCTCATATCATCTTAATCCAGGAACTAATCATATGGACCTCTCTTCATTTATACATTTATAGTGATTTAATCACAAATGATGAGAGTGCAATTTCCTTGTCACATAGTTAATTTGTACAACAACACCGTGATTTGTACAAATAGTGACGCTATGGGTCATATTATCCAACAGGCTTCAATTGTATGGAGGCATAAGCAATCACTTTCTTTTCTTCTGCATCAATACAACACAGCCTAACCCACTCTAGAAGCGTCACAGTACATTGTAAATCCTCCTGATTCCGCTGGCAGGGCAAGAATAGGAGTAGTAGTCAATCGGTGCTTGAGTTCCTGAAAACACTTATCACAAGTATCAGACAACTCAAACTGCACATTCTTCTAAGTCAGCCACGTTAGTGGAGCAGCTATCCTGGAGAAATTCTCTACGAATCTCCTATAGTACCCTGCTAAACCCAAGAAGCTACGAATCTCCATTACACTTTCAGGCCGATGACAATTCTGAATAGCTTCAATCTTCTGAGAATCTACTCCAATTCCTTCATTGGACACCACATGCCCCAAAAATACCCACTAGTTAACCAAAATTTCACATTTCGAGAACTTAGCGTATAACTTCTGTTCTCTCAGTGACTGCAACACCTGGTGCAAATGTCCCGCATGCTCCTGCTCACTACGTGAATACACCATAATATCGTCAATAAAGACTATCATGAATCGGTCTAGAAAAGGCCTAAACACAATGTTCATCAGATCCATAAACGCTGCAGGGGCATTGGTCAAACCAAATGACATTACTAAAAATGTGTAATGCCCGTATCTGGTTCAAAAATCTATCTTTGGGACATCACTCTCTCTAATCTTCAATTGATGATAACCCGAGCGCAGGTCAATTTTTGAGAAACACTGCGCCCCCTGCAACTGATCAAATAGATCATCAATCCTTGGCAGTGGATATTTGTTCTTGATTGTCACCTTATTCAACTACAGATAATCTATACATAATCGCAGTGTCTAATCCTTCTTCCTCACAAACAACACCGGAGCACCCCACGGGGACATACTGGGGTGAATAAAGCCCTTATCCAGCAAGTCTTGTAATTACACCTTTAACTCTCTGAGTTTTGCAAGGGCCATTTTGTATGGAGGAATCAATATAGGCTGGGTTCTTGGTATAACGTCTATACAAAACTCAATCTCCCTATCCCGAGGTAATCCTAGCAACTCGTCTGGAAACACATCAGGATACTCCCTCACCACCGGGATCTGTTCAAGATCTTTATTTTCCACTCTAATATCTGTTAATACATGCCAAGTAAACCGATATTCTTCTTCTGGAGTAGCTTAAATGCATGCATAGCTGATATCAAATTGTGAGGCGCTACAATTATATCTCCTTGATAGACTTTTACTCATCTATCGGGAACGTGTAGCGTAACAGTCTTCTCCCGACAAAAGAATGTGTAGCACCCGAATCAAATAATACCCTTTCTTGCATAGAATCAATCAGCAATGTACCTGTGACAACCGCATTAGATGTCTGCGCCTCCTGGGGGTAAGGGTATACACACTGCCTTGAACTCTACTAGATGAAGCATGTCATCGATCACCAACTAATTGCCCCTTCCTCCTACTGTCTGTCCTCTACTCACTGGCCTCTGCTTTCCTCCTCATACAATTTTGTTAGGTTGTGGCTGAGGTGTAGATGATGCAGCACTGAAGGATAGCAATTGCTCTGCTGGTACCGAGGGGCAGTGTCTCTTCAAATGTCCCATTTACCCACACCGATAACAACCTCTACTCCCAGATCTACAAGTCCCGGTATGAGCTCTCCCATAAAATCGGACATTGTGGTAGGGTTCGCCCAGGCTGGGCTACAGAGGGAGAGGAAACTGCTCGAGAGGCGACACTTTGAACTGGCCTACGATCCTGACTCCCTGGAACTGAACCCATGTCTCAGCGTGCGATAGACAGAGCTGACATCTGCTGCTGTCTACTAGGGCCACTCTGTTGTGGCCTAGTTGTAGACATTGTATTTTTTGCATGAAGCCCAATGATGAGCCTTGTATGGAGGCACTACCTGAAAAGTTACGGAAGTCTCAGGAAACGAATACCGGATGGAAAAAACCTCCAAAAATTAGCACATCACTGAATTCAGACACACTAGCCCTACGGCCCATGACCCACCATCCACAAACCAAGGCCCACCATGCAAAACCTCACACGCCCAAAATAAAAAACCATGCAAAACACATGTGCAAATCCCCTCAAATCACCTTCCAATTTATCAAGATTGAGAATCCCATCCTCACCAAATTATGAGATTGTGTTCCCTAAATAAATTGAGAATATATCTCCCAAATTTGCTTTATTTATTTCCATGATTTAGAGATCCCATGTCATTATAAAAAGGAGGCTTGACCAAACCTTAAGCTACCTTCTTCCCTTATTCTTGAAGCCACACACGGAGAAACACACACACGAAAAACACACACACCACTCAAAACACACACAAACACACAACACAACACACAAAAACACACGACAAACACACACAACACACGACACAAACACACTCACACACACACACAACACACACATGACAACATACACCTTTGACTCTCTTTTCACGGCAAAAATAAACAAAAACCCTAACCCTCTTCTTTCTCTTCCACCAAAACAACACATCAGAAGAAACAATAAAAAACAACAAAAACAAAAACCAAAGCCAAACAACAAACGACCCCTAAAAAATAGAAAAAACAGCAGCCCAAAAACAGCAAAACATCAGCCAGAAATAGCAAAACAACAGCCTAAAAATAGCAAAATAGTGAGCAAAAACAGCGAAACAGTGAGCAAAAATAGCGAATCAGCAAACCAGAAAAACAGCAGAGCTTCAATCCTTCCGGCGACGGCTAAACGCACTTCCGAGAAAGCAACTTAAAAGGTAAGACCTGAGGGCAACCTTTACTATATTTATTTTGTAGTTATGGACACGGCATGCCTAGCTGGACGTGAAACACGTTCAGCCGGGTATGCCAAGTCCTACATTAAAGATGGCCAAATTTCTGGTCACATCTTTCTTTGACGTTCCGCTATTTATTTTTTCTTTATTTATTCATCTTATTTTAATATTTCACATTTAGTTTGGTATTTATCTTTTTATTTAACCCTTATTTTATTTGTTCATTATCTGCATATGCTTAATTTTATCATTTTATTATTTACATTGCATTAATGTCTATGTGTGTTATTATCCTTTGCGGTATATCGGATGGAAACCCAGACATAAATTCTGTAGCTGAATCCGAATGGACGGTAGTGCGGTCTGTACTTGGGATACAACTCCACGTACCACTCGGGAAATACTCATATATGCATGATTAACTCCCCTTTTATTTATTCATTGACACTTTATTTGCTTTTAATTATTATTTTTGTTATCGTACCTTGTATTTCTTAATTTAATTTGCTTTTATTTATATTAATATTTATGGTTGTGCAAATTTGCGTGTTTATTTGAATTATCTTGCATGAACAGCATACGACTTGGCTATACCATTGTGTGAACCCGTCCATTATACTAGCATAAGTAAGGGACCATTCCGATTTGAGGTCTTCCCTTACAAGGGGTGAGTGCGACCTTAAATATTTTTTCCAGTTCACACTGGATGGCGACTCCTTTATTCTCCGGTTTAGTCCCATACGGGCTACTCCGTACTCTCTACGGGCTGGGAGCCCAACAATATCGTGTAACATCATAGGCATAGCGGTAAACCCCACTTCGCTCTTACAGATGGCGACTCCACTGGTGATAGAGAATCGGCCCTGAAACAATTCCTTGTAGTGTCCGTGGCTTTGGCTTTGGTTACCCAAGTCTCAGATATCTTGCATACCCATTTTACCCCGATGGCGTCGTGTATCGTGAAGTCGCTTTCACTCAAGGCGGCGGATCATTATGTGATGACCATCACTCGTTGCCACTTACCCTAGGGTATAAAAAGGCGTGCTCGCTTGGTCGCTCGAACCCTTGAGTGAGAAGACCTAGTTGTGAGCAACCTTTCACCGGCGGGAGCCTTTATCCATACCCTTATAAACCCACATATGAACCATAGTTATATGTCCTCTAGAAGCTACCCATATGCCTGTGTTTTGGACCATTATCATTTGGATCCATTTGGGCCTCTCGTCATAGGATACGAACTTGTTGGGCCACTTAAATTAGGACGAGTTTGCATCTTATGATGGTTGGGCCAAAAGTTTTCAAAATGACAATGGGCCACCTTATGTTTGGGCACCCTATCATTTGAAGTTGTTTAGCCACCTTATCGCAAAAGTGTAAACCTGTTGGCCTTTCCTTTTCAACTGGACAAGTTTACACCTCGCGATAATCTGATTGAACGCTTTAAAATGATAACGGACCAACTTGTATGAAAACCTTGATGGACTTAGAAGGTACAAACATGATCCGAATATGCCAAATGCATGAGTCCGATATCCACACTGGCTTTCATCCAGGAATAGTACGCCTTGTTATGGCATATTTGTATACTTTTGGATATCACCAAGTCCATCCCCACAACCGTGATTACCGAGGGCCCAATTCGTCATTTCTAGACAATGGCACGATCCCAATAATGGGCTTAGTCAATATTGTAAATGGGCGGTCTTTGTCTTTTACCGATGGAAAGGGACCGAGGTATCCAAGGTTCACCCTTGTAGCGTAGGAGAGAACGATTTTGTGTACCCCATATTGGTGCATAAAATAAGCCATACCTAAGACAGAAATGGACTTACCACGAGTGTGGAAGGAATAAGGTCGAAAGGATATATGCTGTTTTGATAACCACATGCATCTCATGCATACACGCATCATGTTAACTCCTTGTCTTAACAGCCATCATAGATATTCGTTAGGTTAGAGAAGAATGAAGACTTGGTAAGAAGAGGTTAGCAGACATGGATGCGTCAGGCAATGAAAGTTCCCGTGTGGATCAATTGGAGACCAACATCACCAAAATTATTGAGCAACTACAAGATTTGACCAACACTATGACCAATCTGACTTTACCCCGCATAGTGGGAATAGAAAGCAACGAGGATGGAAGACGTGAGGTGCCCCCAAATAGGGTGAGTGAAGAAATCCCTATTTTTGATGATGACATGTCTGAGTATGCCGCGGGAAGGATAGCCGGGTCTCAGGTAGAGTTACAGAAACTTAGAGAACAAGTAGAGTCAGTTACCCGCAAGCTGAAGGGGAAACATAAAGATCTGTTAGACTATGATGCAATGACTTTCGAAGAACAGCTGCCTCCCCAGTTTATGATGCCTGACATGGCCAAGTTCAACAGGAACATAGATCCTAGGGTCCATCTGCGACAATATGTTTCAGTGATGAGTTTAGTGGGTTTGTCAAAGCGCCAGGTACAGAAGATGTTTGGGATGTCACTGGAAAGGGCGCCCGTAGTATGGTATCATGGCCTAGAGAGAAAGGTCAGGGATGACTGGAGGGCATTAGCATATGCCTTTCTAAATCAATATGTCACAGATTTGGAGATAGACTTGTCGCTCCGTACCTAGAAAACACCAAACAGACGCTAGAGGATAGCTTCAAAGATTATGTGGATCGCTGGAGAAGCCAACTCTTGAAGATACAGACTCGGCCCTCAGAGAATGACCATATCAAGATGATCATTAAGGGCACCAAGCCCTCCTTCTATAACAAGCTGAGGAGGATGACCTCCATGATTAGTGACTTTTGACAGCTAAGAGAAATTTTCATGGATATCGAGGAGGAGGAAGCCGAGAACAGAAAGTTTTATAGCCATAATAGAAGGACCATTGGGGGGCCTTCAAGGACCAAGCCTGCTACTGATGAGGTCACTGCCATCCGAAACAGGTGATTCTAAAATCTTGGTAGACCTTTGTCAAAGGTGTTTGAAAAGCTGAAGAGGCAAGGACTCCTAAAACCTTTAGAACCTAGACCACTTCCAAGCTATGTGCCACCCCACCTCAACCTAAACTTATAATGTCACTACCATCAACAAAAAGACCACGAAACTTATAACTGCACCCGCCTTAGGCATGAGATCCAAGACCTCATTGACACTCATAAGATACCCGACCCAGATAAAGAACAACCCAACACACACAGAAACCCTCTACCCAACTATCACTCTGTTCCACCACACACCTACATGATCGACTCCGGATTACCCAAAAGCTTTGTCCTCCAAACCCTCAACCACCAAGCTTTTTGCATGGGGATATGGGATAGAAGCAGTGAAGATGAAACAGAGCATTGGAGAGATTTCTAGGAAAACTTCTCGAGCAGTGACAAAGAGGAGGTGAAGGGGATGACTCGCAGTGGACGTTTTTATAGTGAGGTAATAGAGAAAGGCAGAGAAGTGCTGATAGAAGTCCAAGAGGTGACAGAGAATACATATAACATTGAGGGGGATACTATGTTGCGTCAACTGATGAGTGGTAATTATATCATTATTTCACACTCATTTAACCTAATATTTTGTATAGTTTCTCGGGTTTTATGAATGTTTTGATGTGTTTTTATTTATCTTACAGATAAAAATAATATTGGGATTTAATGGAATCAACTCAGGGCTAAAACGATGAAATCCGGAGGAAAAAAGGTCAAAAACGAAAATTTACTGTACGCGTCACGAAGTGCAGTCCAAAATTTCAGTTTTGCGCAAGTTTGGTATTTTGGCCATAACTATTTCATCCGATATCTGATTAAGCTGATTCAACTTTCCGATTAAAGAAGACTCAAAGATATACAAACTTTGAAATTTTAAATATTTTCTAATTCTGAAGTTTTAAAGACCGAAAGTAACGAATAATCCAATGTGTTTTGTGTAATTACTAAAGTCATTATCAAAAAATAAAAAAATGGAAAATGATAATTTACAATTGTCAAACTTCCACAAAACATGCTTGCATGTTTGGTAGAGTGTTGTTTGGAGTGTCTTGTGGCATGTTTGGTGGAGTGTTTGGTGGAGGATTTTGTGGAGTGTTTGGTGGAGTGTTTGGAGGAGCAATTGGTGGAGAAATTGGTGGAAGCCTTTAGATTTTCCTATAAATACCAAGTCATTTCATTTGTAATTCTCATGATTTCCTTAGGTTTTTGTAAGAATTTAAGGATTGCATCTTGTTTGTTTAATTTTTGTAATTTATTTATGTATTTTTATTTTCAGTAATAGTAGTAGTTTCTTTTATTTTATTTTCTTTATGTTTTGTAAGATTTCCGCTGGGGAAGGGTAAAACTTTTATTATTTTAATTTAGATTAATATCCTTTAATTATAATATGGAAATTATAAATAAAAAAGAATTACACCGCCTTAAATGGCTTTTTATTTATTTAACATAATGTGACACCGCCTATATGGCTGGTCTTTAGGTGACAGATGATTACTTGCTGCTACTGGCTGGTTTATGGACAAATATTGATACCGCCTTTATGGCTGGTTGGACTTAATTAAAATATGTTAATGAGGATATGCCTGCCTATATGGTCGGTTGTAATATCACTGATAATTTCTAAATTATAATAAGGGAGATTTCTAAATTAGAAATAGTAAAGGGGATCCTCTAACCCCCCTCAATTTATTTTTATTCTAGGGAAGTGATAAAAACACAATATTCATATACTTAATAATTGATTTAATTATATTGGGTAATTATTTAGTTTGTTTATTGAATCTTAAGCTAATGCTTCTTGTTGTCTGATCACCAATAAGATTGATATGGTAAACTTAAAATGAACTTGACGTAGGGATTTTAGGTTTCAGCCTTAGATTTAATAGCCCACGATCTTCCTTGAGGATTGATAACCCTTTAATAGATTTCCTTACAGGATAGACATATACCTGTCGGCCGGGGGTAGCCACTATTGGAACTTAAACTTAATGAATTCAGGTAACTTGGTTAACATAGACATATGATTAATTGGGTTATTTGAGTGTTTGCATCTGACCATCGACATAGGCTTTTGCATATCTTCGTGTTCTAGGTTAGCAAACTGAATGATTACACATATATAAGAAAATCAATTCATCATTAGAATAATATTGTGTCGAGTCACAACCCTAGATATTTGTGTCTTTATTTATTTTCCCTAGTGTTTTTTTTTGTGTTTTTATTTATTTATTTAGCAAATCCACAATCAACCAACCAATCAAGCGATCATTCTATTCTCCCCCAATAAATATCTGTAAATAAATAGTGTCATTAATTAATAACAACAGTAGGAATTAAGTCCTCGTGGGATCAATATTTTTATAATACTTGAACGATACGTGCGCTTGCGTTATACGCGTGTGATTACGCCGGTCAAGTTTTTGGCGCCGTTGCCGGGGCTTATATTTCTTGAGTTGTTAATTTTGAAGCAATCTAATTTACTTGTATCTAATTTTCTTTTCTTTATTTTTATCTGTAATTTTTATTTATTTCTTTTATTTTTCAGGTGGTTGAAATGGAACAATATTGGGAGATTGAGAGATTACGATCTTTACTAGAAGAAGATACACCCCCAAATTTGGGAGCAACAGTCTGATTTTCTGAGGCGTGTTGTCCAGCCCAACAATTATCTCTGGATGTCAGAACCAAGCAATATTACATTTGCTCAACAGAATGCAATGGGAAGATGTGAGATATGTGATGGTAACCACCCTAGCGATCAATGCATTTACATTTCAGAGTGGCAGAATTATCAGAATCATTCAAGGTACGAAGAACCATCATATTTCACTGAACCTTATTCTCCATCTTATCCACCATCCACCTACGATCTTCATCAAGAACCAGAACAATCAGAGGAAGATCAGATGATTTACATGCTTAAAGATTGGCTCGAGGAACGGGAAGCTCAAATTGATGCACAATTTCATAGACAAGCAGAATCCATACAGAGAATGATAGATCAAGCGAGACAATTAACAAAAAAACCAGAGCTACATACCTCAATGAGTATTTTCAGATGACACTGATGAAGCCTTCAAGTACCAAGCATTTCATGATGACACTTTAATAGAGGAAGAGGCTGAGCAGTATCAAGAACCAGAGTATCAGTTTAGGAGCCCGCACCAGCAAAGTCTCGATTTGATTTTTATTACTCTTCTGACTCTGACGAGGATGAAGAAGCAGAGCTGTTTGTATGAAAAAAATTAAGGATGAAACTCTGTATCATCAAAATGAAGATCTTGGAGGTTGCATCGCATAAATGTTTGAAGAAGATCTACCTGAACCAATCATTTCACTCATATCAGAGGATGAATACCTAAAATCAGACATCTCTTTACATCCTCAGGTTTGTTGGTTTCTATTAAGGTCCCAAGATCAATAATAAGCATGAAATATGTGCGAATACAAATCAACGAAGTTGCGGAATACTCACATCGATCGGTTGAGCGACGCGGAGGCAACAAAAATTTCAGATTCTGCCTTCTGTTCCATTCGGCAGTGAGCTGTAAGTGCTCACTGGTTTGGCCTCCATTTTGGTCCTTCGTCATGCTCCAAGCTTCGTCGAATGGTTCCCGGCTCATGGGTGGACTTCCCTATCACCTTCACATGTCTCGTAAGTGTGCTAGCACTTGTGATTTTGCCACAAAATCACACTCTTTGCTTCCCTCACTGCTCATAGTGTTTGTTGAAAAACCAGTAAGCTTTTGGAGCCCCTTGGGCGTGAAGAGTAGAGAGAAAAGAGAAAGATAGATGATGTGTTGGTTTATGAATTTGTGTATCTTATACACTAATTTGAATTTCAAATTCATTTCATATGAATTTGGCTTTCAAAAAGCAAACCATTAAAGCCATAAATGGCACCAACCACTCACATAACTTCCATCAATCATGAATAGTGACTTGCGTCAATCACTCAAAGTGAAAGACATCCATCACTTCATTGACGAATTATGTGACGCTAGATACGACTAGCGATTTGAAGCTTGATTTGACTTGCGTGCCACACTCGAATTCGAAATGCGAATGCGCTCGTAAATAATCTCGGGCTCGGGTTCGCTATTCCAAATTAACGAATTTTCCGTTGCGTCGTAATTAAATGATTACGCCTAGCGAAATCACTATTCACGTCGCTAACGAATTAATTCTAAATTAATTTGTTCGCCCGAATTGAAATCTAATTTCAATTCCGCGTCGAAATCTAATTTCGTTTAATATATCAAATATATTAATTAATCGATTAATTCCAAATTAATCGTTTTCTCTCTTTAATTGATATTTTATCCTAGATAAAATATCTCCGTAATTAATCCCAGATTAATTTTCTCTCTCTTCTAATTAATCCCAGATTAATTTAGAGTGCGAGTTATACGTCATCGGTGAATATTTGGGAAGCGACCCATGAGATCCCCGGATATGTTGGCAGTAAATTCGGTCGTCGGACTATTCGAACACGTAAGTACCTTGTACTACGTTTATACCGATTTACAAGAGAAGGTTGGCCTCTAGCAAAGCGCCATACCTACCCAATTTTCCGGAAATCCTTACAGGAATAAAGGCTCTGTATCAGGCGTAGTATACGTAGTATTGCGTATTTCTGTCCAGTATCGGATGATCACATGCTAGGCCTGGGGCTGGAATTGTGTCTGCCCCATACGAAGCACATGTCGGATGTTTGGTAACTAGTCTCTATAATCGAATAAACCTGACCTTGTCATTTTATCCCGATAGATGCAGCATTAAGAGAACCAGTCTCGTATCCTACGTGACCATCATCTCCATATGACTGGAGTGACACTTCCATCTTGACATCACACCCAACACACTACGATTCTCAATATACCCAGTATTGGCGTACACAGAACCTGTTAAAGCCCTGGACGAACTCAACTAAAATATATTGATTGTCGTAAGTACTAGCGGTGCAAGTCTCAGGTTAAGACCAAATACACCTACTCTGATTTCGGACTTCCATAGACACATAGTCATACTACCAATGGAATTCCGATGGGGTCTATCCAGAGCGAAGTTATTTCCCGTACCATCGGTGAAACACAACCTCCTATTACACTTGCATGAGTATCATATACCCAACTATATGAGAACTATGTCGTTGTGCCCTCACACGCGCACAAGTGTAATACTAGTCTTTTACGCATTTATCGATGTCCAATCTCGACAATGCTCTGACTAGGGATATTTAATGATTTATCCTTCGTGGACTGATACTGTCTCATATCATTCTCCGTCTAGGAACAAATCACAAGGACCTCCTATCATTTATATATCTAGGTGATCTAATCACAAATGATAAGAGTGCAATCTCCTTTGTCACATAGTTAATTTGTACAACAACACCGTGATCTGTACAAATAGTGACGCTATGGGTCATAATTGTCCAACAAGGTTGACACTTTTGGAGGATGCATTTCACAGATGACAGATGAAGAGCTGAATGAGGAAATTTTAAAATACATATGTGAAGAAAAGATGGAGCAAGAAGCAGAGCAAATGGAGGAGCAAAAGTCTGACCATATTAAAGATCTCGGACATTCAAGAGAAACATCACTGTTTGGGGAGTACAAATCAAATATATCACCCAGAAGCTTGACCGAATGGAACTTCCATTTCAAGTCAAGCATCATACGAGACCTCATGATTTTCTTTCTTTCTTTTCAGGAACCAGTGGACTGACAAAGTTTAAAAATGTGGCACAATCACTGGATGAGATAAATTTCTTTTTGCCACTTTACCGTTGGAAGAGACCTTTCAAAAGCAACGCTCATGGGATTGTCTTTAATCAGACATCCAAAACCACATTGAAACCTCTTTGACAGATGGATTTCAGTCATGTCTGGCTGAAGACGAAAAATTTAGCGCTAGCAGGGAGGCAACCCACACATTTTATTGTAATTTCTATTTTTCATATTTTCTGTATACATGTTGTACAATTTTTAATTTTGTGTGTTAGTTTTTCAAGAAAAGCACAAATGGAGCATTTAAGGAGGAATGGTGTTTGGCAATCACAGAGACGAGAGCTAATTCATTAGTGATGGCTGAGTTAAGAATGGATTTTTGAGACACACCCTAATGGATTTATATACCAAAAGGGTGGCGTATTGCGTACACAATTCTGTT
Organism: Zanthoxylum bungeanum; assembly: GCA_019454045.1. NCBI lineage: Eukaryota > Viridiplantae > Streptophyta > Magnoliopsida > Sapindales > Rutaceae > Zanthoxylum > Zanthoxylum bungeanum. Next base: position 4,983 of record SKCR01032107.1, on the reverse strand, counting down.
GCCTTAATAATTGCTTTGATTTGTTTTTCTTTTGTTATTTTCTTTTATTTTCGCCGACAAGATCTATACTTTTTGACTTTCACAATTTATTTTAACGTTCATTGTCATTTGACAGGTACTAGTACTATTTTTACTCACCCTTTTCAGGATCTATAAATTCAGCTCGTCATTCTTCTCTTATACACATTCAAATAAACATCCAAATAAGAGAGAGAAAATAGAAGCAACTTCACAACAACGAGTAAATTAAATCTGCATGTTTTATGGATCTAACTCTGGAAATAAACAAGAGTTCGTTGAGGCTGCAAAGGAATTGGGGAGAGTTGTAGCAGAATGAAATATGCACCTAGTATATGGTGGTGGAAATCTTGGATTGATGAGAAGTATTTCAAAAGCCGTTCAGGAGGGTGGCAGTCACATTTTGGGAATCATTCCAAAAACTTTGGCGGACGAACACATAATCGGAAAAACAAATGGAGATGAACGTATTGTCTTGGGTATGTCTGAACAAATCCTTGAAATGGTCAAAATTATTGATGCTTTTATTGCTTTACCAGGTGGGCTCGGAATGTTTGAAGAGATATTCACAATGGCATTATGGCGCACTTGAACATTCATCGAAAGCCCATTGGATTACTTAACATTGATCATTTTTTCGATTTTCTGTTTGTATTTCTTGCGGAAGCCAAAAGACATGAGTTCGTCACAAAATCAGTACAAGATATTTTCCTGACTGCAACAAAGGCCAAAGAATTAATTGACCAAATCCTAGCCTTTGAACCAAAAATCGACCCCATTCTTTCTAAATTAAACTGGTCAGATAGCGATCGTAAAAAAAAAGCGTAAATTGGACATAGATCTTAATCGGTAATTTTTCGTAGAATTTTAGCTAACCAGGTATTATCTTCTAAACTCTTCTTCTACTTTTTCAGACATTGGAGACAATGTCTCATTTAGGTTTGGGGGAGGGAGAATAGTTAATAGTATCTTGTTTTTATTGTGTTATTTTTAGTCCAATTTTTTTTTTCCTAAAAATACACAAAAATTGAAAAATTTTACAAAAATTAAAAAAAATATTTTGTGTTTTTGTTTTTAACTTGATTAATTAGGTGAAATTGGTGAGAGATAGTTGTGTAAAGAGTTTCCACTCTTGATACGTATCTCAAATCTATTTTCAAAACAAGTTAATTTTTGTTTATTTCCTTTTGAATAATTTAATTTGTGAATTCTCCATAAAACTGACTAAAATGAATTTTCATATGCTCAGTTGGCATGTATTATAAACATGCAAGGTAACATACGGATATGAGCTGTAATTGAAAAGTTTGTAATATTCAGTGCTCTAGTTTAATTGGAGGAAGCATCTATAAATGGCAATGGATTAAAAAAAACGTCTGAGATCCGAGTTATTAAGTCCGTAGGGGTGTTTTAATACCTAGTGCCCTAAACCAACTGGTTTGAGAGTCACTGGCCCAAATCTCGTTACATGGATTGAAGATGTTGCCCAAAATAATATATATATATATATATATATATATATATATATATATATATATATATATATATTTGAAGTCTGAGTAATTAAGTCCGTAGGGGTGTCTTACCACTTAGTGCCCTAAAGCCAACTGGTTTGGGAGTCACTGGCCCAAAGCTCGCTACATAGATGGAAGATATTGTATATAAAAAATAAATAAATAATTCAAAAAATCAGAAAAAAAAAATTTCCATTGCTAAAAAATGTGTGAATTTTGATAAAACTTAAAGATAAAAATATTACTCTCTTTTCAACTACACTTGTGACTATTGTGGACAAAATGAGTTGATTAATATTTTGTTGGCTGTGTATATGGAGAATGGTAAAAATAATCGGAGAATTTACTTATTCGGTAATTTAGAAAGAAACAAAACAATTATTGACTTCGATAAGAAGTTTCACTTGTTTAGTCACTAACTTGTTTATTCTATTTTCTCTTGTATTTTCGCTTTTGTGTGCATTAGTTTTACTATCTTTTTACTTTTATCAAACGTTTGTGGGTATCGTTGCTGTAAACCCTCACGGGACTACAACTCGTCCACTAGGGACACCTAGGGGTTTAAAGGCTTGTTGCATATGCTAAATGCAACCGTGTCCCCAGGAAAGTGGCTTAGTTTAATTTTATTTTAAAGATGTTTATGTTATTTTATTTTGTTATTTTGCTCGAGGACTAGCAAAATTTTAGGTTTGGGGGTGTGATGAGTGGTAATTATATCACTATTTCACACTCATTTAACATAATATTTGTATAGTTTCTCGGGTTTTATGAATGTTTTGATGTGTTTTTTATTTATTTACAGATAAAAATAATATTGGGACTTAATGGAATCAACACGGGGCTAAAACGATGAAATATGGAGGAAAAAAGGTCAAAAACGAAAATTTATTGTACGCGTCACGAAGTGCAGTCCTAAATTTCAGTTTTGAGCAATTTTGGTATTTTGGACATAACTATTTCATCCGATATCCGATTGAGCTGATTCAAGTTGCACATTAAAGAATACTCAAATATCTACAACTTTGAAATTTTAAATATTTTCGAATTATGAATTTTTCAAGACCGAATGTAACGAATAATCCAATGTGTTTTGTGTAATTACTAAAGTCATTATCAAAAAATAAAAAAAATGGAAAATGACAATTTACAATTGTCAAACTTCCACAAAACATGCTTGCATATTTGGTGGAGTGTTTTGTGGAGTGTCTTGTGGCATGTTTGGTTGAGTGTTTGGTGGAGGATTTTGTGGAGTGTTTGGTGGAGTGTTTGGAGGAGCAATTGGTGGAGAAATTGGTGGAAGCCTTTAGATTTTCCTATAAATACCAAGTCATTTCATTTGTAATTCTCATGATTTCCTTAGGTTTTTGTAAGGAATTTAAGGATTGCATCTTGTTTGTTTAATTTTTGTAATTTAATTTATGTATTTTTATTTTCAGTAATAGTAGTAGTTTCTTTTATTTTATTTTCTTTTATGTTTTGTAAGATTTCCGTTGGGGGAAGGGTAAAACTTTTATTATTTTAATTTAGATTAATATCCTTTAATTATAATATGGAAATTATAAATAAAAAAGAATTACCGCCTTAATGGCTTGTTTATTTATTTAACATAATGTGACACCGCCTATATGGCTGGTCTTTATGTGACAGATGATTACTGCCTACATGGCTGGTTTATGGACAAATATTGATACCGCCTTTATGGCTGGTTGGACTTAATTAAAATATGACTTAATGAGGATACTGCCTATATGGTCGGTTGGTAATATCACTGATAATTTCTAAATTATAATAAGGGAGATTTGTAAATTAGAAATAGTAAAGGTGGATCCTCTAACCCCCAGCAATTTATTTTTATTCTAGGGAAGTGATAAAAACACAATATTCATATACTTAATAATTGATTTAATTATATTGGGTAATTATTTAGTTTGTTTATTGAATCTTAAGCTTAATGCTTCTTTTTGTCTGATCACCAATAAGATTGATATGATAAACTTAAAATGAACTTGACGAAGGGATTTTAGGTTTCAGCCTTAGATTCAATAGCCCACGATCTTCCGTGAGGATAGATAACCCTTCAATAGATTTCCTTACATGATAGACATATACATGTCGGGCGGGGGTAGCCACTATTGGAACTTAAACTTAATGAATTCAGGTAACTTGGTTAATATAGACATATGATTAATTGGGTTATTTGATTGTTTGCATCTGACCATCGACAGAGGCTTTTGCATATCTTCGTGTTCCATGTTAGCAAACTAAATGATTACACATATATAAGAAAATTAATTCATCATTAGAATAATATTATGTCGAGTCACAACCCTAGATATTTTTGTCTTTTATTTATTTTCCTTACTATTTTATTTTGTTTTTTTTTATTTATTTATTTAGCAAATCCACAATCAACCAACCAATCAAGCGATCATTCTATTCTCCCCCAATTAGATATCTAAAAATAAATAGTGTCATTAATTCATAACAACAGTAGGAATTAAGTCCTTGTGGGATCAATATTTTTATACTACTTGAACGATACGTGCGCTTGCGTTATACGTGTGTGATTACGCCAGTCATCAACTGAAGAAGACACGGGCACAAGTAAGTATATGGGAGTTACTATGCACCTCTGAAGAGCACAGATGTGCCATGGTTGAAGCTCTAAGCAAGATAATGGTACCTGAAGATGCAAACCCGACAATGTTCATAGGATCGGTACAGAAAGAGAGGAAGCATATGATAACATTCTCCGAAGAAGAGCTCCCGATGGAATGGAGGAATCACAACAAGCCGCTATTCATAAAAGCGGAAGTAAAAGGCAAGAAGACATCTTGTGTGATGGTGGATGATGGCTCATCTATTAATGTGTGCCCTTTTAAGATTTTGTCAAGATTGGGTATGCAGACAATAGATTTAAACCCCTTCATAATGACTATCAAAGCCTATGACGATAGCAAACGGAGAGTCGAAGTTACTTTTGTCATAGTAGTCAAAGTGGGCCCGATAGAAGACGAGGTGGAGTTCACGGTGCTTGATATCCCAGCTACATTTTCTCTGCTATTAACGAGGCCATGGTTTCGCAAACTTGGGGGCATGCCATCCACCTTGCACCAGGTTATTAAGTTCCCGCATGAAGGGGAAGTAGTCACCATTAAGGCTGAAGTAGACAACGTTGTGGCCTCTTTAGACATACAGCCTCTCACAAGGTTCCAAATGGCAGCAAATGCCTCTTGGAGAGAGCATATTTCGAAATCTGGGAATCAGAAGACATTATTTTCTGTATCCCAAAAGGATGAGGCCGCTGAGCCAGATCTGAGGATGACCAGTCTACCACCCCACGAATAAGGGACACAACGGGACCTTGAGCCATGAAACCAAAGATACTGAGCAATCACCAAAATAGAATTGACAGGAGGAAACTGTAAGCAGGCCAAATGGGCGATCAAAG